>JAJOOF010005761.1:0-31179 GCA_029582545.1 Solanum lignicaule
AGAGAAATTTACGCATCAATTAATTCTAAATAAAACATAGTAGTAGTAAAATAAGCAAACAATTTTCAAAAGTCAGTAATGTCAATTTTTCCCACAATTGATAACTATTTTTTTATATTTATGTTTAGCTATTTGTACGTGTTTTTTTATTGATTGAAATTTGAACCTTTTTATCATTTTATTTTATTTTTTGTGGTCGTAACAAAATAAAAGGCTGAATTCCTAAAATTCGTAAGATTAAATACTTGTTATCATTACTGTTGAGAAAAAAGAGGAAGAAGAACCACAAAGATGCTTTATTCCTAATACCACAAGTTTTTGAAACGGCGTTTAACTTGAGTCTCGATTTAAAATAGTGATGATATGTATTTTACGCGATACACAATTTCATAAATAGTTTCATTCAAGATTGTAATGCTCTATTTACAATTAATACTAAAGTGCCGCTTTTTAGTTTATTTACAAAACTATCCTTTGTTGTCAAAGACCACGTAACTTATTAAAAAGAAAATTATTTACTATTACTAAAACATTTGTATTGTCTCGTATCAACATTTGATAATTTTCATTCTCTTCAAGCATAAACGAGTTGCGTTCTCATTATTGTGAAAGTTAATTCTCAAAGTCGAATAAATTAATCATTATGATTATTGATTTATTATATTGTATAAAATCAAAAATTGATCTTTAAAATATCAAACTACTTTGATATGATATTGGTAGAGCTAGTAGCATTATTAAAAATCGAAACTCAATCTTAACGTAGCAAACATCCTTTGTTTAAGCATGAAGAATTGAATAACTTTGAATAAGGAGCACGTTATTTCTAAAATATTTTTTTTCCAATTTGAACTTAAATTAATCGAATCTCAAAATAAATATCAAATATTAATGAACAAACTCAAAACACACCCCCAAAATGAGTAAAAGGGAAAAAGAAAATAAATAGAAAATGAAATACCTTTTTTATAATCCTCTCCGTCCCTGCTATATGAACTGCACCCAAAAAGCATTTTGACAGTACATAATATATTATCAAAAGGTTGTTCGGTTGGTTAGCATCCTTCGATCACTCACAGTAATCCTCCGATTTCCTCCCTCTAAAAAAATTACTATAGCTGGAAATTAGCAAATGGAGGAATTTGAGCAGCAGAAAATTAGTGTTTCACTCCCATCACTACGGCTGGATTACGACGTTTTCCTGAGTTTCAGAGGCAGTACTCGTGAAAAAATCACGAAAAACTTATACAATGCCTTGGACTCAAAAGGCATTCGAGTTTTTCGAGACTCTGAGGGATTAACTCAGGGCGAAGAGATCTCAACAGGTCTGGTGGAAGCAATCAATGATTCTGCTGCTGTAATTGCTATTATTTCATCTGATTACGCTTCTTCGAGATGGTGCGTCGAGGAATTAGCGACGTTCTGTGAGCTGGGTAAACTCGTTCTACCTGTGTTCTACAAAGTTAACCCGTCGGATGTGCGGAGGCAGCAAGGGACATTTTTCAATGATTTTGGGGATTTGGAAATGAAGTCTGAACCGGAAAAAATGGCGAGATGGAGAAATGCCATGAAAATTGTTGGCGGGATCTCTGGTTGGGTTTACAATAACGGGTAATAATTCTCTCTATAACCTCTCTATATATACTGTACTATATATTTTTACTTTTCATTCTCTCTTGTTCTTATTTACACACTCGTTCTTATTTACACATCGTCATTGTTAGTACTTCACGTGATACATTTAGTTTTTTCGAGAATCAAATCGTTTAAGTTTGACTAGAAATTTATGCATGAAATCTGTAATTTTAAAAAAAATAGTTTATATAGTTATAAACTACGTAAAAAGTGTTATAAATCATGACAATAATTGGCAATTCAAAATATTTAAAAGATATAAAAAAAATTATAATCAAAGGTAGAAAATCACATTCTAAGAAATTTCTTGTAAATAATATTAATTAAAGGAAAGATACTATCAATATGAAATGTAACTCAAAACTTATTTTCTTAAGAATTCTATTTTTCTAGAGAAAGTGATTTTCAAAAAATTTGATCAATCAAACATGAAAAAATTATTAAAAAAATTCATTCATACCGAACATACCATCAGTGTTCATTACTTATCAAATTGATCATTCAGAATATATATGGTAAAAGAAAAATAAACACATCTAATAATTAAAATTCAAACCTTAAAAACAAACAAACTTAATAATTGAAATCTGAATGATTAAAATTAAGAAATTCACAAACGACAAATAAATGAGGTCTTACACTTATTTAAAAAGAATAATATTTATTACACAAACATTCATATTGTTTCCGATCAACATTAAATAATTTTCATGCATATCGAGAAAGAGTTCTCATTATTGTTAAAGTTAATTCTCAAAATCTAATAAATTAATCATTATGATTATTGATTTATTAAACTGCATAAAATTAAAACTAAACTTTATAATATCAAACTAATTTGATATACCGAACTAATTTGATATGATATTGATAGAGTACTGTCGAAGTTTTCAAAATCGTCTGATATTATATATTTTTTAAATCAATCTTATCATGTTGAAGTTTTTAAAGTCGTATAAGATCGTACTATGAATATTCCTAGTTTGAGCTTGAAGAATTGAATAGCTTTAAGGAAGGAGTATGTTATCCCTAAAGTATTTTTTCTAAATTTGAATTAATCGAATATCAAAGCGGATATTAAAACAAACCTAAATGAGAAAAAAGAAAGGAAAATAAATAGAAAACGAAATTCCTTTTATAACCCTCTCCTTCGATATATATACCATACACATACATACATACACGCTTACGTACAGCACGCGAAAAGCATTTTAGCTTTACAGAATACACAGAAGATTGCTTGGTTGGTGAGCATCCTTCTTCGATCCCTCACTTACTGTGAGTGATCGAAACCGATTTTTCACCCATCCACCCCCAAAAAACTCACAACTAGCAAATGGAGGAATTCGAGCAGCAGGCAACTACTGCTTCAATCCCATCACTCCGGCTGTATTATGATATTTTTTTAAGTTTTAGAGGCGAAGATACTCGAAACAACATCACAAACAACTTATACAACGCCTTATACTCAAAAGGCATTCGAGTTTTTCGAGATTCCGAGGGGTTAACTCAGGGCGATGAGATCTCAACAGGTTTAATAGAAGCAATTAATGATTCTGCTGCTGTAATTGCTATAATTTCTCCAAACTACGCTTCCTCGAGATGGTGCCTCGAGGAATTAGCAACGATCTATGAGCTGGGTAAACTCGTTTTGCCTCTGTTCTACGGAGTTAACCCATCGGATGTACGGAGGCAGCTAGGCCCATTTCTCGATGGATTTAGTGATTTGGAAAGGAAGTTTTCACTGGAAAAGATGATGAGATGGAGAAACGCCATGGAAAGAGTTGGAGGGGTCTCTGGTTGGGTTTACGATAATGGGTAACTATAATTCTCTCTCTAAATCTTCTAATTTTTTATTCTCTTTAACCAATTGGAATCAAATTAAATAATAGATCTAATTGAAGAAACCCTAGAATTATGAAGGCTGATTTTGTTAGGTGATGTTTCGGGTTTGAGTTCTGAGAATCTAAATTGATCTCTTGATGGTGGAGCTGTTGAGCTCCTACATAGGTAGGTGATGGTGAATTTATTTGGTCTCATTATACAGTTTTGGGTGTGCAATTTTTATCGGTGAATATATCATAAATTATAGTAATTAAAAATAATATATAAATATTGAGGGTGAGGCTCAGCTACGGATCTATCTCGATTTTTTTAAGAAAAATCAAATTTATGTTTGTATAGTCTTCACCAATCTAGTAGTAACCCTCTCTATTTGTCCTCTCTAGGAGTAAGATACAAAAATCCAACATCGTTATGTGACTCAAACAATTCTGAATTAATTGAAGAGCCTAAAACTCCCCTTAAAGATTACATTCCTTCAATGTAAAATCAGAGGCGTATTCAGGATTTATAGATAATTGGTGCACTATTACAAAAAAGTGGATCTAAGACATAAATTTGATTGATTAGATTCTTTTTACTGAAAACCATTAAAATTTTAAAATCATAAGTCCAAAATTAACTTTTATTTATCCAAACCAGTTACAAAATCTTAGAAAGAAAACTAAAACAAGATATATAAAAGATTCAAATTTCTAACCTCACCTAGAGAGGTGCACCAATCATCATCGTACTACATTATATGATACTTCGAGTCTGGATTCACGCATCTATATTTAAATATTTTTAAAAAATATAACACTACTATATATGATTTCAGGAAGGGACCATGGGTTCACGTGAACCCGGTGACCCCCTCCTGTATACTCCCATGTGTAAAATTACTCACTTTTATCACCTGAGCTAAAATTTGTTGAAGGAAAATATATTTCTATATGTAAATAAAAAATATTAGTATTATTTATATATAATCTAAATAAATATCATGAAAGGTGGGAGTAGAGGTGTGAGATTCTGGAGATGGAAGTTGTGGAGGTGGAGTGATGATAAGTGTGTTAATGGGTGAAGAAGACACAATCAACATGGAATGTTACTATTGAAACTTATTTTCTTTACTTTACGGAAGAAATCATTTTTCTCATTTTCAAAGAAATTATTTGCAGAAATTGTTTTCTAATTTTTTTTAGAAAATGCTTATTTAAAGAGTTGAAGTATTTGGCTAAAGTTTTAAAAAAAAGTTAAAGTGATTTTGAATAGTAGCAAAACTATTTTTAAAAGGTGAATTTTTAGAAGCACTTTCAAGATCGTGATCGTAGCAAATTCTATTTCATATTGATAAAAATATTTTTTTAATTGATTAATCATAAACAAATAAATACTTTCTAAAAGTATTCTTTTGAAAAATATTATTTTTTTAAGAAACAATAAACATATTTTAAAAATTCGATCAAACAAGTTATAACATAATTTAGGTAGATTTTTAGTGAAAGACACCTTGTTAGCCTTAATTGAAAAACTTGTGGATATACCGGAGAGGGACTACCAGTATCATAAATTTTGTTTTCCTGTTAATATTAATTAATGAGAATGACCCCGTAATTGCAATAATTTTATTTGATAGTCGAGAAATTTTCGAGAATAAATAGCTTACGGTTCAATACTAAATGAAAAATAGATTTGATTTTATACACTTCTCTACTTAATTAAATATCGGAACTTTATCATCCACCTTATTTAAACCCAAAACATGAATCTAACACAATCATGTTAATATAATATACTATTTTCTGTCTTAAATTATATGTCGTGTTTTTCTCTTATCTATGTGTAATCTTCTCATAATATTGGAGGTATTTGTAGTTTTTAAGAACAATTACTACTAAGGGTAAAATAAAAAAAGAATAAAGAATTTTATTGTAAATTTCTAAAATAATAAATAATTTAAGATAATTATTTTTAAAAAGTATGACTGATAATTTGAGACGAAGAGAGTAATGATATAATGTAACGGTATTCTGTATTTAGCTAATTACTTGGAAATGCACTGTCCCCATGCATGCAACAAGTCTACGTACGTACTTAACGAATGCTATATTGTGTAAACCAGAATAATTAACTCAATAAATTAGTACTTATTCTTGGAAAGTTGTGCTACTACCAATTATGTGGTTCCATTATTTTATTCCCTTATTCAACACGTACAAATTAAATAAGAATCTTTGACTTGCTAGTGTACATTATATTATTAGAGCTTAATTATCTTTTTTTTTTATTGGTTGCTCTCTCTAAATTGATTAATTTTACGGCTAATTGCATTTTTGACTTCTTAGTTATTGATAATTTTTAAACCTTTGATCCTCGTAATATATTTGACTGAGCATCTATAATTTTCAATCAACAAAAATGTATATATTTGGTCCTTTATAGAAAAAAATGATATTTAAATTACTTTTAAAATTATGTTACCGTCAAATATAAAGTAACAATAAAAGAAATTCCGAAACACATGGATAATTCCATAATTTAGTACTGTACATGAAGTTTAATGACTCTATGTCTACCCATATATATGCTGCTCTTGAGAATTAATCAACTTATAATATGGAGCTCTGGGTATGGAGAAAAAAAATCTTGTTAGGAGCGCCACCCCTAAATGGGACTTACAGTGCAAGATCCAAATTTATTCGGGGCTCCAATGTGGACTCCGAACATCGAGTGGAAAACTAAAAAAAATACTTATAATATGGTAAAAACACATTGTTAAGTTCATGAGTTGGTTGATTCTAATATGTTCCATGCAACAAATATCGATACATGAAATGAATCAGTAATACTTATGGGCTTGGGCCTGTTTTTCTTCAAAACTCATCATCTGCCTGGCCTTATTCTTTAAAATTTAACAAATTTAATTTTGGCCCACTTCGATTAAGTCTTCCTAAATGGACCTGTATAATTGTAAGATTTATCCAAATATGTCCTTATCCACTAATTAGGAAGCATAATACATGCGAGTTTGCAATATTACGTATTTTACCAAATTTTGGCGCGTCCAGATACATGTATTTGGGATACATGGGTCAAAATTAAGTGTAATTTGTTCTAGATACACTGTATTCAAGTGGTTTCGCATGTAGACGAATCTCGCTCGCCTATCTTCCATCTCGTTCATGTATCTGGTATCTGAAATACATGTATCTAGTGTGATTCACATGTAATTAAGATACATAAAAAAATCTCCTTCGACTCCCTCTTGTTCTCGCTCGCATTTCTCCCTATTTAAGTGTATCTTATAGCAAAAACATGTATCTAAGTGTATTTGACTTGAAATCTGATATAAAATATAAAGCAATGAAATAAAATATAATTATTTCAAACTATAGAAAATTAGTAAATATGATAGTAATATTAGTGTAATTAGAAATTTCTTTCCAATATTTGTCAGTATGATTTTGTACCACTTGATGTGGTCAAGATTTTAGTTGTAAGAGGTCAAAGTTCTAATCTAGATAGCCAGAACTTTACAACTTTTTTTAACAGCAACGGCCGGCACCATGAGCTCCATTGTTTATTTAGGTGTCATGATTTTATTTATATAATCAAACTTTCTACGTGCCCTAAACCTCATGTCTAGAAAGAGACATGGATGAATGGAAATGTAAACAAATAGATTGAGGTGATTGAAAAAAAGTAGGAAAATAAATGTTTAAAGTGACACATTGCCGGCCTAACTTAATTTTCATTTTATTCTTTTTTTTAAGGTCAACCATTTGGCTTATTATTTGATCAGTTACAAGAAATTTAACCTCGTAGTACAACCATTTTTGTCTAAAATCCGAAGTTTCATCTAAGAAGTAAGAACATAAAATTTCAAGAAGATGAGGTATGTTCTTCACTTGAGTATTATTTATATAAATCATACCTCCTCCGTCCCAATTTAAGTATTTTAGTTTAATTGGGCACGGAATTTAACGACTAAAGATATCAGTATTTTGAATCTTGTTGTATTAAATGAAAATTCTTACTAAATATAGAAAGAAATACTATTTTTGGGGACAGACCGAAAAGGAAAGTAAGACAGTTAAATTGAGACAGAGGGAGTAATTGGTTATGGATATAGATGAATTATGGTGGGATTGACCTATTGGTTTGAGGTTAGAACCATGGGCTCATCTCGAGGTGTTTGGGGGTGATTTTGATTGATTTGGGGATGAACCTCAAATGTCTAATTGTGGTAGATGATGGATAGGTATATAGATAATATAAATGAGTGATAAACAATGGGCAAAAGTTGGAAGATATGAGATAAATTTTAGTTTTCCAATTGTATGGTTATTTGTAGGCCTAAGTAAGCTGAGTTTTAGTTGTCAATTTAATCATGTTGAGCCTCTAATGACAAAATTAGGCTACTTTATGAGAAGATTGACTATTGTGGGACGTAGTTCAATCGAGTTGAGTGGAGACATACCTTCTTTAAAAAAATCCTTTTAAAAGCATGCATTTTAAGTGTTTGATAAATTTCATGATTGATATTTATGATTTAAATTGTGAGCTTGTTCTTGTGGGAGTGAGTGGGTGCAAGTTTCGGCATGTTAAGTGTTTTTTTATCTATATGCATTACAACAATGAAGCTCATGATCATGTTTTGGATACCCGAGTGTATTTGAACTATGTTTAGATGATTAAAGCACATGCTTTAGTAATCGTTATGTTGGCATTATTTTGGGTTGTAATGTTTGTGAGACTTGGAAATTCCTTCTTTTATTATTGTTGGATATAATCCATGTTTGTTGATGTGATGATGCCGTAAAGAGCACATCTACGGTGACTGATATAGGGATAAGGAAGGGTTCATTGGGCAGGGAGATGCTGTCGAATGCCTGTCACGACCCCTTAGTTTGTGTCGTGACATTATCATTTTCATTTACCTTTGTACTTCCTCGAATATGATTTTTAGGAATTATAGATACAAGACCACCTAAGTTAACTTGATCTTAATTAATTTGCTTCCATTCTACAGTGACGAGTCACAGTTGATTCAGTTGGTGGTGCAAAGAGTTTTGAATGAATTAAGCAATTCCCCAATGGTTGTAGCTCCGTTTGTTGTTGGAATTGATTACAGTCTGAAAGAACTCATAAGACAGTTGGATGTCAAGTGCAACGGTGTCAAAATCTTGGGGTTGCATGGAATAGGAGGAGTTGGTAAAACAACTCTTTCTAAGGCTCTTTACAATAAACTTGCTTCTGATTTTACACACAGGACTTTTATCTTGAATGTTAAGGAAATAGCTACTCAACAAGACATTATGTCCCTTCAGAAGAAAATCATACAGGGTCTTTTCCCTAGCAACGCGTTCTCCTTCTCCCCTGCTAATGCCAATGAGGGAAGAGAAAAGTTCAGGCGAATGCTTCGAGAAAAGCGCATCCTGCTGGTCTTAGATGATGTTGATTATGTAAATGATGTAAATATACTAAAGGCACTAATTGGGGGTAAAAATTGGTTTTTTGAAGGAAGCAGGGTTGTCATTAGTACTAGAAACAAAGGAGTTCTGATAGAAGATATCGTTGACGAGACATTTGAGGTGAGAGAATTGGGTGATACTGACTCGCTAAAACTATTCAGTTACTATGCATTTAGAAGACCAGACCCATCCCCAACTTTTCTGAATTTATCCAAGCAAATTGTCTCAATTACTGGAAAGCTACCATTGGCTCTCGAAGTTTTTGGTTCTTTCTTGTTTGATAAAAGAAGCGAGGAGGAATGGGTAGATGCTCTAGGAAAGCTAAAACAAATTCGCTCACCCCGTCTTCAAGACATCTTGAAAATAAGTTACGATGGTCTTGATAATGAAGAGAAGTGTATATTCCTGGATGTTGCATGTTTATTTCTTGATCAACTAGATAAGAAAGTCGAAAATGTAATTGATGTGATGGAAGGATGTGGTTTTAGAGCCAGGATTGCATTTGACACATTGACCACTAGATCATTGGTTAAGGTGATTGATGGTGGGGACTTGTGGATGCATGACCAGATAAGAGATATGGGAAGACAGATTGTTAGGGAAGAAGGCTTTTCCGAACCTGGAAGACGCAGCAGGCTGTGGGATGTTGCTGATGTTTTAAGTGTGCTACAAGGAAGGAAGGTATGACTTTCTTTATGAATTTAACTTGAACACTACGCCAGTAAATTCTTTTATATTATCAGCATTTTCTAACCTGTCTTGTTTTCCCTATAACAGATCCCTCTTTTTACGAACAATTACCTGTAGTTATATTAGGTGACCATAAAGAAGTTGAAGTCCTTTTGTTATGTGCTACAAGAACTTCTAGCTGTTTTCTTGTGATTATTTTTGCTGTTAAACTTATATTGTACTAGAAAATTGAAATGGGTTATGAAAACAACAGGGAACACAGCACATCCAAGGGATCATCCTGGATCAGCAGCAGAGGTACTCATCAAAGATCAAAACCACGAAAACAATTACTAGAGAGCAATTTCAAGAAGTTCCCAATTTCAGTTCTGCGTTAGCTTACATTAAAGAGTTATACAAAGGGAAATTTCAAAATGATGCAAAAGAAACCAATGAGTTAGTATTGAATACTGAAGTATTTGATGGAATAGTTAATTTGCGGCTACTCCAACTTGATAATGTGAAACTAGAGGGAAATTTGGGGAAGTTACCTTCTTCACTAAAATGGCTCCAGTGGAAAAGATGCAATCTTTCAAGTTATTATTCTAATTATTATCCAAGTGAACTTGCCATACTTGATCTCTCAGAGAGCCAAATAGAGAGGATTGGAAGCCGGGAATGGACCTGGAGTCGCAAAAAGGTATGCTTTACTCGTCATGCTGATGAAACACTAACTTAACCATAGTGCTGGCATTTTTCTATTCTTAAGCTTTTACGTTTTTCACATATATAATAAACTAATGTCACGAACTTGCTGATGGTGAGTGATAATCTGGCAAAGAAGAAGCTAAAGTTTCTCGTCAGTTTATTGTTATAAAAACGAAGCAGCATTGGATTACAGAGCTCCCAAAGCAAAATCAGAATCACAAAACTTTGGTTATATGCAATTTGAAAACCTATATATTGCATCCTGTAGTTGATGAAAGTCCTGATATGGTCTCATTTCTTTCAATCTCAAATATATATTCTTTAACTATGTTTTTCTAAACTGTGCAGGCGGCCAACAAGTTGAAAGTTATGAATATCTCTGATTGTCATAAAATATCAGCTATTCCTGATTTATCAAAGCATAAAATGTTGGAAAAGTTGATAGCTGAGCGTTGCAGCAACTTACAAAGGATTCACAAAACAGTTGGGAATCTGAAAACTTTACGTCATCTAAATCTAATAGATTGCCGCAACCTTGTTGAATTTCCAAGTGAGGTCTCTGGGCTGAAAAATCTTGAAAAGCTGATACTCTCAGGTTGCGCAAAATTGAAACAGCTACCTGAAGATATTGGCAAGATGAAGTCTTTACAAGAACTTCTATTAGATGAGACTGCTATAGAGAAGTTGCCTTCAAGTATATTTCGCTTAACAAAACTTGAAAGGTTAAGCTTAAACCACTGCTACTCATTGAAACAACTTCCTGGGTTAGTAGGAAATTTAAGTGCTTTGAAGGAACTCTCTCTTAATGGTTCTGCTGTGGAAGAAATACCTGATTCTATTAAAAATTTGGAGAACCTTCATACACTAAGCTTAATCAGGTGTAAGTCACTTGCTGCTCTTCCCCATTCTGTTGGCAACCTCAAATCTTTAGCAAATCTCTGGCTTTATGGCAGTGCAATAGAAATTGTACCAGAATCTATCGGTTGTCTATATTATCTTAGGTCCTTATCGCTTGGAAACTGTCAGCAGTTGACTGCATTGCCTGTTTCAATTAAAGGATTGGCTTCTTTGGTTGAGCTTCAAATAGAGAAGGTTCCGATCCGTAGTCTTCCACATGTTGGAGCCCTTAAATCACTGAAGACTCTCGAGATAAGGAACTGTGAGCGCCTTGGCTCGCTACCCGATTCCATTGGAGAATTATTAGCTCTTAAAACAATGACTATTACTCGAAATGATGCTATCACGGAGCTTCCAGAATCAGTTGGAGAGTTGCAGAATCTTGTCATATTGAGATTGACTAAATGTAAGCGACTGCACAAACTTCCAGATTCTATTGGGGAACTGAAGAACTTAGTACACTTGCTAATGGAGGAGACTGCAGTAACAGTATTACCTAAAACTTTTGGGATGCTATCGAGCTTAATGATTCTGAGGATGGGAAAGAAGCCATTCTGTCAGGTATACAGCGGTGAAAATTAGTATAAATATTATATTTTGAATCCATATTTTCAAAAAATTACACTTGTGCAGGTACCACAAAGTACTGAAATCACAGAAACAGCTACCGATGCAGAAAGGGAAACCGAACCTATTGTGCTTCCTTCATCTTTCTCAGAGTTATCCTTGTTAGAAGAACTTAATGCACGTGCATGGCGAATAATTGGGAAAATACCTGATGATTTTGAGAAACTATCATCTTTGGAGTTCATCGATCTCGGTCACAATGATTTTTCCCATTTGCCGTCTAGTCTGAAAGGACTACATTTCTTGAAAAAACTCTTAATTCCCCACTGCAAACAGCTGAAAGTTCTTCCTCCTCTTCCTTCAAGTTTGCTCGAGATAAATGCTGCAAACTGTGGGGCACTAGAGAGTATACACAATATCTCAGAATTAGTGTTCTTGCACGAACTAAACCTCGCGAATTGCATGAGTTTGGTCGACGTCCAGGGTGTCGAATGCTTGAGATCCTTAAAAATGCTACATATGGTTGGATGCAACGTCTCTTGTGCCTCTATTGTTAGAAGGAAACTTGATAAGGTACTTTTTTCTCCTATATGCTTTTTAGGTGTTTGATTGGTAAGTGGAAATTTTTTTCGTGTCTTTGATGAAACTTCTTCGTAATTTAAATGATTGATAATAATTTCTAAATGTTGGTTAAACTGTGATTTGAAGTTAGAAGTCAAGATAAATGATAGTAATTAAGAAGGAAAACAGACTCTTTGCCCAAAATCTATGTTGCACGGACTCTTCAAAAAGGTGAAAAGTAGTGTGTTTTTGGAGAATGTGACACGGGTGCGGCATCGAAAGTGAAGAGTTCACGCAAGTTAGCCCAATAGTGAGGAAAATCATTATTTCTCTTTCCGTGGAGAATATCTTCTGGCAAACAAATACCAAAAAATGAAATATTTCACGAAAACATTTTCCAGAATTATTTTCCCTGTCATACCAAACACACATCGTTTCTTTCATTCAATTCCTTGTCAAAACAGTTACCTTAATGAAAAGGTTTTCACACTCAGGTTGCTCTGAAGAACTTGGACAATTTTAGTATTCCAGGCAATGAAATTCCAAGTTGGTTTACTCCAAGCGAAGTGCATTTCTCAAAGCACGAAAACAATGATATCAAAGCAGTGATCATTGCCATAGTTGTTTCTGTGAACTGTGCTGAACCAGATGATTTACGAGACGAACTGCCAGTACTGGCTAATATCTTTGCAAAAATCGTTAGAGCAAATAGACCAGTATTTACTACTGGTATGTACTTGGCAGGAGTCTCAACAACACCCGAGGATCAAGTTTATTTATGCAGGTATCAAGATTATCATCCATTAGTATCTATTCTTGAAGACGGAGATATTATACAGGTGGGCTTGGGCAACTTACCCGTTACAGGTATTGAACTGAAGAAATGTGGAATACATTTAGTACATGAAAATGATGATGATTATGAAGGTAATGAAAAATCATTGGATGAAAGCCAACAATCTGTATCGGAAAGATTAACCAGGTTTTACGGAGCCTTTAACAGAGAGAACAATATCTTCAGCTCGAACTCAGGTCAAGAAGACGGAGAAGGGGAAGGATCTGATAACTTTCTTAGTTTTGTTAAGGAGATTTTTTATGCTTTAAAGTACCTTCTCTTTAGGAGATTTTAAACCACATGATCACGGTTTAATTTCTTCGTTTAAATGGATGTACTCGTGTGATTGTTTATGCTGTGAACAGCAATGTACAGATTGTTATGCAGTGAATAATAATGCAATGAGAATCTGGAAAAAATCTTGTTGTTTTTTAACATGAATAGAAGTTAACTCTTGTTAAATTTATGTGAAGGACCTGGTTCTTCAATTGCTTTACAAGAAGTAACGCAAAGAATGTAATCAACGCAAAGAATTTTATCGTGAAAAACTCTTTGTTCAAGGGACTAAAATATTCACTACCTTGTTATATAATCCACCTTCACCCTCCTTAGTGTTTGCGTAGATTATATAAAAAGATTATTGGGATAATAAATCATACTTACAAATTAAATACTAAGAAAAATCACTTGTTTAAAATATTTTCCTTTCATACCAAACTCCCCCTTAAAAGTAGAATGGTTTAACAAGAATTCATTTTTTTCTTTTTTATTCCTCACTTTTTATACGATATCCATATTGAAAATCAATTAAACTCAAATTTGCACCGAAAAAGTTTAAAAAACAGATGTGGTGGCCCAATGATGCCAACTGAATATTTCTTTCCCTTTTTAACCCTTTTAAGCAAATTTGCCCCAACTTGAATCTCAAAAAAACTTTAGACCAAGTCTTATAACTTTGCTTGTTATGAGTCCAATAAATGTTAAAGGAGAAAGCAAATATAAAAGAGCCTACTTTGTCTTTTAATTCACTTTGAAGATAGTACCATCTTGGCCTTTACGTACCTTTATTTTCCTTTTTTGTTTTTTCTCTTTTCTTTTAAACTTAATTTTTATTTTTATTTTTATTGCCAGGCTAAAGAATCATAGAATATAAATATATGTTTGGTTTTGCAACAAGTTTGAATGGACCAAAGACCAAAACAGTGTTCACATCCCCCACTGAAGAATCTTGTAATGAAAAGGACTAACATAAAACTTTTCCTTTTATTCTCTCGGGTCCGTCCATTTTTATTCGTACACTATACTAAAAGTTAATATTCAGTTTTATTTGTCTAATATGAAAACAATGAAGAGGTAATTTATCATTTTACCCTACTATTCATTTCTCAAGATTTATACAATTTAATAATTAGGGGTGATATAGTAAAATGATCATTTGATTTATTGCTTCTTAAGGTAAAACTAACAAGTAAAACATAATTTTTTCCATGTAAAATTTACAAATCACTATCGGAAACAACCTATTTCTACCCCCACAAAGGTAAAAGAATAAGATATGTGTATATCCTATGCTTTTTTCCATTAAAATTTATAAATCACTATCGGAAACAATCTCTTTCCACCCCATAAAGGTAGAAGAAATAAGATATGTGTATCTTCTACACTCTTGAAACACCACATAAAAAATTATACTGATTACTGAACATGTTACTGTTATTGTTCTTAAAAAGTGATCAGTATACACTATTTCTCTCAAAAATAACTTCAGATAAGTGCATTTGCTACTTTTTTTTTTAGGAGCACATGCCACTTCTTAATATCAAATCAGTAAGTGCAATTGAAAAAAGAAGAAAAAAAAGTTCCTTTATTTACAAGCAAAAGCTACTAGAAATTTGACAAGATTGACATGAGATTCGTACTCTTATAAAAATGCATGGCTGCTAAGACATGCACTTCCTGTTAAACATTCTCCATTATCTTGTCTTCTTATTTCTCTAAATAATTGTTTATTATTCTCTCCGTTTCAAAAAAATTGTCTTAGTTACTATTTGGACAGTTAACGCATATTTGTGTTATCATAACTTTTAAAATATTTTGAATCGTTAACTATTGTGACTTATAGTACTTTTTATATAGTTTCTAAGTATGTAATTTATATCAAAAAATAATAATTGAAGAATACTTGAATTCACAACGAATATTAATTAATTTAACCTTCATATTCCAAATCAAGACAATCCATGTAAGATTTCTCGTTTTTCTCTATCATTCCGATCAAACCACTATAAAAAAAAGGGGAAATTACGCGGATAATTAGCAAACATATACTAGTTAATTAGCTAACATAGCTATAGTTTGAATTAATTACCACTCGCAACCTATTTTTAGCTATAATTATGTGCGCCTCTCTCCTCTCTTATACATATACAAATACAAATTATACATATACATATACAATTATATGACAGATAAATAAATACAATTCGTCTCTCTCCACTCTCTGCCCTCTCTCGCTCGCGTCTCTCCTCCCTCTTCCAATCTCGCTCACCTCTCTCCTCCCTCTTCCAATCTCGTTCGATAGATATACAAATACATATGTATATCAATTACATATATATATACATATACAATTTGATAGATATACAAATACAATTCACCTTTCTCTACTCTTTCCCCTCTCTCACTTGCCTCTCTCCTCCCTCTCCCAAACTCACTCGCCTCTTTCCTCCCTCTAACATGTAGCTACGAATTGTAATTAACAAAGTATAACTATGAAGCTTAATTAAGTTATTTTTAGTGGCTATTTGCGTAATTTCCTCTAAAAAATGATATTAACTATGAACTTCGTTGAAAATTTGCTCTTAGCTAAAAAAAATTGTGATGATATGTCGCTGAATAGAATTAACTATGGATTTTGCTTATTAGCTCTAGAATTTATTTGTCGATAAATTTTGTTATTTAACGATAAACAAATAGGTACTCCACTCTATAATATTCCAATTTCTTGCTTCAGATAGTATCATTCGACACCTCTTTAATTTGTCAAAATATTTAATTAATATATAAACACAAATATTTTGAAACTTAAAATAATATACTATAAATATCGTTTGGAAAAATGTACAAATTTAAATTAAAAACAAATTTCAGAACCGAAATAATGCCTTATTCAAACTTACAACCTCAAATTACCCAAATCCATGCACTTATAACTCAATTAATTTCACATAACATCGCTTACGTAAAATTCTGCATACACACCCTAAATGGTGGTGCTGAGAAAAATAATTTAATTTCGGATTTTCTTCTTATAATTTTTTGTTTCTTAAAGTCCCTTATAAGTTTGTTTTTTTTTTCTGAGTTTAAAAAAATCTCACAAGCTGCTGGGATTTCTGAAAATTCATTCTGACAATATGTATAGAGACTTCCCTTTTCAACAATTACATACAAGAATATTTTTTTCAAAAAAAAGAAAAAAAAAACATCTCACAAACCTTAATTATCTAATTTGGCCTAATTTGTTTATGGCTTAATGTTGAGTTTTCCTTTGGAAGCTTGACCTGGTGGCCTACGAGAACTCCGAGCTCTCCTGTTAAAAAATTAAAGATAAATAAATTTAGTTTCATACATAAATTTACGGGTAAAATTTCGTAGCTAAATAACAAAATTTCCATGTTAACTCCATTTAGTTATGGATTAGCGACAAATTATGAGAAGTTCCAATCAACTTAGAGCTTTTTAGTGACATGTTAGCTTGAGATTACATACTTTAATGTAGTATTAGAGCAGACAAAATTCTGAGTGCAATATATTCTAATCATCACCCATTATAATTTTTTATATGTTTGGCTCATGAAAAATAAATCTAATAATTTAATAATCAGGGGTGGATTTAGGTGGGATTTGTGGGTTCAGACAAACTTAGTAACTTTTTTCGTAGATCTTGTATTTGTACTAAAAAATTAAGTAAATATACATGTATATTAACTTGCGAACCCCAACAAAAAACGAATTGACAACTCAATAATAAGGAAGAGAAATGAAATTTAGAACTTCTAAACTACTAATATTGGTTCCGCCTCTGAAGTTAATATATGGAAATTAAATTTGTTTAAGAAAATATTCTTTTGATAGGTAAAGATGTCTATATGATTTGCATCTATAGTGATGAAAGCTTTTTAGTGATAAAGGATAAAAAAGAAAGCAAAAGGGAAAAAGAGAAGATGTCATGAAAAGGTTAATTAATTAATTAGAGCCTCGTAAATTGCATAGAAAACAAAATGAAAAGGTTAATTAATTTATTATCATGATAATTAATTAAACTTTATTATTCATTTATAATTATAAGAGAATAAATAAAGTGAAAGACAACAAAACAGAACACAGATACTTTTTCTTTTTCTAAATAATATTTTTATTTAATTTATTCATTAACGTAAAGTTACACAAATTCAGTAAATAAAAACTTTGAACAGAATCTAAGAGTGGGAGTACTTGATGTAACAGTTAAGCATGCAAACCCTACTACTTTTGTCTCAAAAATACATTTTTATGGGCTCAATGTAAAATAAATAGACTGGTTAAACTGAATTTAGACGGGTCAAAATGTTTTAAGTTACTTAATAAATAGACGAGTAAAAAATTACTTGAGTTGAAATGAGCTAAAAAGACATGTCAAAATATAACTCACCCAATTTATACTCAGTTTTAATTATTTTATTATTTTTAAAAATAATTTCTTAATACCTAATAAAAATATTAATTTTTTTTTATCATGACTATATATAACATATCAAATAAAATAATATATTTTTAAAAATATTTTAACAAGATTTTCATGGATTAATTTGGGCTAAGATATCAGTCAAAATTTTGATGACTAAAATGAATTAATAAAAATGGATTGAGCTAATAAATGGAGGAATGATAATTAACCCAAATTAAATATATTTAGCGTGATTTTATTGGCCAATTTTGTCACCTTTAAATTTTTCCCTCATAAGAAAGTTGAATTGGTCTTGTTCTTTTGGGAAAGAAGATGGGATTATATTAATATGAAAATTTTCCTTCAAAACAATTGATGAATTATTCCAAAAAAGGAAGAAAAATAAAATAATAATTAGAACAATATACAGCTTTGTAGAAATTTTTTATTTATTTATACGATAGAGTTACTTTCTTTGTTTTAATAAAACTTAAAATTTACTTTTATAATTGGCTAAATCTCTTGGAAGTCTTAAAGTATAGTTTTTTTTTATTACTTCCACTAGCTAATTGCATCTAGAAGTGAGCCAAACTTCTGAAAATATCAATAATTAACATCAAATGCTCACTAGACGATCATAATTATAATTAGTATAATTTATACAATCAAATTGTTTAAAAGACATGCCATTACATGTCACTAAATATTGATTGATAACATAGAAAATCGGCTAAATGGGTTAAACTACACTAATAATATAAAAAATTATATGATCAATACTATGTATAATGTAAATATTTAATAATAACTATATAAGATGTGATTTGCGAGGGTATATATGTATATCAATTACGGATTTAGGTAATATAAATCGTTAGTGTATTTTTTTTTTTACACTATCAAATTATTTAGAAGATTCTACGAGTAAGTCTCTTTAAAAAGTATTATTTGTTGTTAATTATCACTTTTTCGCGAACTTCACACTTCAACTATCAATCATTTCCTTTTCCAACCGAAACTATCACTACTTTTGTATAAAAACACACTTCAACTATTACTTGTTCTCTTTTTTTACCTGAACGATGGTGATAGTTCAAGTAAGAAAATAGAACATCTGATAGTTGAGGTCATGTGTTTTATAACTAAATAGATAACGATAGTTCTGATATGAAAAGTGAATAATTGATATATAATTAGTATGTAAAACTCGCGATAGTTCGGATATGTTATTGACCATTAACTTTATACACCTTATAGTGTAATAAGCAAAAATAAAAATAAAAAAAATTAAGCAGAAATTAAAGCTGCATAAAAAAAATAAAGTAAAGACAAACCTGTTGTGGATTGGGTCAGGACCATTAGGAACTCTTCTTTTACTCACCAAATTGAAATCAATCTTTGGATGAACATGACTACTACTTGATCTCTTGTGTGTTTTCATTACTACTTTGCTATTCTTCATAACTTGATCAACATAATTCATTCTTGTAATACCTCCATTTTCAAATACTTCAATCAACAATAACCAAACAAATACTAGAAAGACAAAAAAACTCAAAAAACACTTGGAGAACTTTCTAATATTATCCATATATAAAAGTTTGAAATTGAACTTCTAGCCCTCTATTGAGGGTAAGAAGAGGAAATTATCAAACTAGTTATGTTTTACAATGATTAGGTTTTTTGTGAAGTGAAGGAATAATGCAAGAATGTTTGTTAGGCAAAGAAAGAAAAGAGATGCCAAAGTATTATGTTTTTGGCTTTGGATTTGGATTTTACTACATGGGGCTAGGGGTGGTTGGTTTTCTTTATAGGTTGGAGTGATTCTATTACTTTCTTGAAGCTAGAGGGGGTGGGGGTGACAGGGCGCGGAGCCAGTGTAATTTTAACAAGTTCAGCTAAATTCAATAATTTTTTAATATACGAAAAATAAATTTTACTAATAAATACGAAGTTCTAAACTCATAATTCCAAAAATCTAATAGATTTAGCCGTAAAAATTTAAAATTTTAGATTATATATATTCACTTTTGGAGAGAGTTTTCATTGTAGCTTACTTACTCTTGTTCTTTTATCAAATTTATACTGAAAAATGATTTTCTTGAATTTAGGACTTTCGAAAATAACATTTTTAATCAAAATAGAATTAAGATTTGTGTATCCCGTTCTCTCGGGACCCACTTATTGTTGGTTTTGAACGTGACATGAAGGGAGCCAATTGCTTTTTACTCTAGTATAATAAGGCTTCTATACGGCAATCTTTTGATTTATTTTATTTTGAGGTTGCTTTTTTGCTTTGTGGGGTTTTGTGTATTTTCATGCACTATACAATACTATAATTCCTTGCGTACGTTAAATTGATAACTGAATTATGTGGCAAAGTATACTACTTATATACCGGGGTGAATATGGCCACGTAAACTTGTGGTCTCTTTGTAAAATTAGGTATTTGATGTATATTATTAAAATTGATATAATATTATATGTTGGTTCAAGTTACAAAAAGATTAAATGACGCACTTGATTGAATGTTGAGTTATTTATCTAAATGATTAGGCATCAATTTCTTCCTTTTTAGTGGTGCACTCATATCTAGAAATTTTAGATTCGTCTGTACTTATATATATAATAATATATTGTGTAATCTTACAAATAAAAATTTGGGAAGAGTGATCGGTAAGTAGCTAGTCTTACTGCTACATTGTAAAGGTAGAGAAACTATTTTTTTATTTTTATAAATATGAATATCAAGTATCTTTGTTTCTTTCTTTTTTTTGGTATATTATATATACCTTTAGAGTAGAGTGTTTTGGGTGGGGTGGTCACATTGTTATCATTAACTAGAACAAAGTACCAAAAAAAAGGAATTAGATGTGGGAATACAAGAATAGTATTTTGTTTGACAAGTTGTTGGATTGCAAAAATGTAACGCTAGTTATCGATAAATCTAATGCACGTCGTGGGAGGATATTTTTGAGCTATTTAACTAACGACACATATTATTGAGTTACTTGGTTAACAACAAGTTTTTGTGCTAAAAATAATATAGAAGGCAAATTATCCAATTTTAAATGGCCAAAAATAATGAATTCTTGAATTTCCCTAGCTATCAAGTCATGTGAAATTTGGAAATTATACTTCAAATAATTAATAAGGCTACTTTGAGCTTTAGATCTGTACTTCCAAGTAAAGTATATATTGATTATAGCCTTTATTTTACAACAATGCCAACTTCTAAAGCTACCTTTTGACCACAAAAATCTTCTTGTTTGACCAGTCTAAGAAAACTTCTTGCTCTCTTCTTCCTTTTTACTTGTTTTATATATATGATAAATATACTTTTTTGTTTGTCTATTTTAACAAATTAAAGATATCTATTATTTTCTTTCAATATTATCTTTTATCGTGAAGTAACTACATAAAGTACTGTAGTCAAATTTAAATTTTCAAAACGTAATCAAAAGGGTAATTTGATAAAACATACCCTTAGTAAATAGTTTTCAAGGGGAGCAAAGTGTCAAGTCAACAAAGACCAAGAAAAATAGAACAGAGGAATATTCGATCAAAACCTTTAGTCTGATAGGGGGATAGTATACATTCAATTCGGATAAGACATTGAGATAAAGGACGAATCAAGCAAGAAAGGCAGAAAGGGACCGCTTTCTCGAGTGAGAATTCTTTTTTGGGGTTAGTCTGACTGTCCTCATTCAAGTTTGTAGGCGTGCGAGACCTTGAGGGCATTGTATATCCGAGTCTTGTCAGAATGTCATCCAAAGAAAGGAAGTTAGCAATGCCACACTCTCCATGAGAAGATAGATATCTTGATTGGCGAGTACTACTTATCCAACTATAATTTATAAAATTTATTGACGAGGATGGCAATATATGAGGGTCAAGTGGTGTAGCTTGCCTACTTTCAAAGCTCAGGAGATGGGGAAGAAGTTGATATCAAATTTAAGAAGGTTATTCATAAAATGAGGAAGCGGAAGGCAACGAGGCCACGCTAAATTTCGGTGGAATTTTGAAAGAACGTTGTTATAATAGGTATGGAGTGATTAATTGGATTGTTTAACGTCATTTTAGGACTTCAAAATAGCCTGAAGAATGGAGGTAGAGTACATTGATCCTATTGTACAAGCACAAATGTAATATTCAAAATTACAATACGACTATAGAGGTATCAAGCTGCTGAGTCACACTATGAAAGTGTGGGAGAGAGGGGTGGAGATGAGAATAAGGAGAGGTGTTTCTATCATCAAGAACCAAATTTGAATTCATGTCTGAGTGTCCGACTACAACAGAAGTCATACATCTCATAAAAACATTATAGGAAAAGAAAGAGGAACTTACACATGGTGTTCATTGACCTACACTAGATTTTCCACTATTTTAAGCAAAAGCGAATTCAAAATTTAAATTTGACGGATCCAACTTATACATGGTGCATGAAAATAGTCCACCCCTACATATACAATATACATGTAATATATATATATATATACGCGCACACGTGTACATCCAACTTATACATGGTGCATGAAAATAGTCCACCCCTACATATACAAAATACATGTAATATATATATATATACGCGCACACGTGTACACATATATGGTGCATGGAAATAGTTTGCGTGTACCCAATCACGTCCAAAATTCCCATAGAAAAGTATTCAGCACATGGAATTAATGCTCCTCTAGACTAGAGTATGAGATATCATAGAGAAGAAATAGAATTAGGGAGCATGGTAATTATATCAAAGTGTAATTATCACTATTAGAAAATGAGGAATTAGTAACAAGTAAAATTTTATACGCTAAATAGCAAAAATCTCATACTAATCCTATTTAGCCATGATTTATAAGAATTTTTTTTTAACTATGAGCATTTTAGTGATAAATTAACTAAAAATTATCGATAAATTCCTTAACTAATTTTATATTTTCTTGGTGTATTCTTTAATATTATAGAACTTCATAAGTATGACAAATACTTTGTTCCTTCTTTTCATTACGGCTGATGCTCATGGTCCACATAGATGCCTCAAATCACTTGAACCACTCTTAGTTGTTGGAAGTAAATTCAATCTTTAAATGGATCATATGCTCTCTTTCTTAATAGAATATTTATATATATATATATATATATATACACACATAATATAATCATGAACTAGAGTTCTACGAGTTAGACTCGGAGCTAAAATTTAAATTTTATGAATTTTAAGTTTTTGGATATATAGCTAACATGACTTGGATTTCGAATTTAAATTTTGTTTATAGTGAGTATTTTTTTTTAATATAGAAGATTTAAATTAAAATTATTGAATTCGATTAAACCAGTTCGTAACTTTCTAACTTTGGCCTTCGCACTAGCTCTAGCTGGATCATGGGAATAGAGGGTTCGATAGATTATTGCGATTTTTCGAATATCGCACACCTTTTGAATAAAGGAACATTTGCATTTTGTCCCATGCAATGCATATCGTATCTAACACCAAATTAAAAAACAAACATTATTATTAAAAAAAAAAAAAATTAAAGTTGTAGTGTTGGAGAATCCAATTCTTCTCTATGTCTACGCCAATAGCTTCAATCTCAAGTTTAAAAAGCACAATAACCACCTTAATTAACATGCCAAATTAATTAAAGATAAACTTTAAAACACAAAGCTAAATAGTGGCGGAACCAGAATTTTCAATTAGGAGGTTCAGAATTTGAAGAAGTAAACACATGAACTAGTTGAAGAGGGTTCAACATCTACTATATATACCTAAAAAATAATTGTAATCATGTATAAATAGTAGGTACTATTAGAAACAAAGATTTTTCCGATTGTGAATCAATAAGAAACTTGTGTTATAGAAAATGATTTTCTCACTCGTTTTCCACCAAATCAATTCACTCAAAAAATGCATGGTGAAAAACATATTCTCACTGAACTAATGAGAAACTTTCTTATCTTTTCATATTATAAACATTAATATTTTCTCTCCAATTCAATCAAAAATATTTATGGAAATAACCACTAAATATTTTTCAGTGGAAAAATAGTGAGTTCTGGTAGTGAATAACAACAACAACAAAAAAATTAGTGTCCCACAAGTGGGGGTCAGGGAGAATAAAATATACGCAAACCCCTACCTTTATAGGGTGAAGAAGTTGTTTTTGGTTGCATACCCTTGACAAACCTCCTCCTTTATTGAGCTTGAAAGTGATGTGAACGAGCTAATTAAATACATTTTCTTAATCTTGGACTAGTTTAGATTTGAATCACTTAAGGGTCTATTAGGTCGAATTTGAAACTTCCGATTAAAAGTAAAAGAATCTTATCCATTCCACTACCGTCTTATTGATATTCATTTCTCGTTATGACAAATTTCAATGAGTGACGGCTCAACCCCAAATTAGTTAGACATTAGAATTTAATTTGGCTATTTAATGAATCCTTTTTAATAATCCATTTTGCTCTATATCAAGTCCTCAATCATAGTATTATTTATTTTTACGTTGATATATAATCAGTCAAATCATATATAATTCACGTGGATAGAGTTATGTAACATCAATTCAAGTGATTCCACATTACTTTACCAGAATTTTTGTTAAACATATGCCTATACATAATATTTTTCTTTAATAATTACTTATATATGTGACCCAGCTTAAAAGATAATACAGAATAAATATTAGTTCGACTACGAAAGTTAATCAAGTCTTATTATACATTATTCAAAACTCAAATTCGAAATCATGTACTAGCTCAATTGTAAGAAGAAGCCAAGATGTGGCAGCAAGAAAATTTATTGGTCAAGTTTTGAAGTTTCTATTTTATTTTGATTTGTCAAAATTTGAAAAGAAAAAAATTAGGATTGGATACCTAGTAATTGTTCTTCAAGTGTATAAAAATATTATCTGAATTGTTCTTCAAGGGTATAAATAAATTAGATAATATATTGTTCACTTGAAAACTTCAATTCTCTTGATATATTTGTTAATATAATAAAATAAATCTAGTACCAACTGTTATACACAACTAATTTAGAATTATTGGACTATAATACTTGAGAAGTAAATTATCACTATGCCTATAATATAAAAAAAATTAAAAAGTTCCCAGACTTGATTGCAATATTTTTCTCCATGCATTATGTTAGGTGTTTGTCTTGATTTTTTAAATATTATATTTGGGTTCTAATTTTGTTTAGTGGAAGTACAATATATTTATCATAATTGATTTTTTAATCACTAAAAAGAAAAAATAAATTTAGTATATTTGGCTAATTCTTTTTTTTTTTTAGGAAAATATTTTTGACCGCTATAATTAATGTTGCTTTTATTTTTTGTAGACCTAATTAAGGGACTTGAGAGAGTCTTGTTTCAAAAAAGAATTTGTGAAACATAAGTATTATTCTATCACTTTGTGTGAATATTTTACTTTTCAAAAAGTGAATTTTTAAAAATTAATTATTTCTATTGATATTTTATACTCTTTTCTATAGTGGATTGCTCTCAATTCCGTCATAAACTATTGTGTCCTATTTTGTATCTCTCTCTTTTATTTTCTGAATTATCATTGTTCTTCTGTTAATTTTTACTTGACATCTGATTATTTATCTTAACTTCATCCTATATGGTTTTGCTGGACAAAAAAAATGGTTCATAAATAAATTTATTTATTTATTTATTGATGGTGGAGTATCAATCCTTACTAGAAGCAAGAGCATTCTTTAAGTTTGAATTTATGTGTCTCATTGAAGAGTCAAATGATTATGAATCTGTTCTTTGGAATCATATTTTGGATGTCTTTATAATTATTGCAATTCACTAATCACAATAATTAAGTAGAATAAAAGGGACATAAATATTCCCCAATCCTTAACTAGATTATCCAGAGAAAAATATTAATTACTTATGATTGCCTGAGGTATTTTAACGATTTGCATCACCAAATAAAATTTCACTAGGTTGTACCACTCGATGAAATCTGAACTATACCTTGAGCATAGAAAATTAGAATATATTCTTTATGATGATATGTGAAAGTTGAAAGTCACATAAATGATGATGTTTTGATGAACTTGTGGGTGTACTAAAAGAGCGGGGATTTGAAATGAGGATATTTGGGATAAGGTGGAATTAGTGACTTTAGTTGAGGATAATGTGCAAGAAGCGAGACTGATATGGTTCAGATATGTGCAGAGGAGAGGTATACGGATGGCCCTGTGCAGAGTTGTGATAGGCTGACGGACTATGGATAGTTAATTAGGAGAGGTAGAGGTTGATCAAAGAAGTAATATTGGGGAGGTGATTAGACATGACATGATGCAATTTCAGCTTATCGAGCAACGATCTTAGATAAGGGGTTGAGGAGGACACGAATTAGGGTATAAGATAATTAGTAGGTAGCAGTCATGTGTTGTTTTGTTATCCTTCCATAGTAGTAGTTGTAGTATTACTTGTGTAGTGATTTATGGTATTATTTGTTATTACTTGTATTTTATATCAGCTATCATATTATTTTGTTATAGTTACTGTTTTGTTACTATATGTTGTTTTTGTTGCTATATGTTATTTCTTGTACTTCGATTATTTCTCTTTCCTGACTACTTAAGACTATTTCCCCCTCACCCCATCCACCATAACTCTATATCGTCATAGTGCTTGCCTAAATTATATATAAATATTTTTGATATAATATTTATTATTTACTTACCAAATATCAAAAAATAAATTAAAAGAATATTTATTTAAAAATAATTTACTTCGTGCCAAACACACCCTTACATGGAAATCTATTACTTATATAAAAAATAAAAAAAAAACTAAAAAGATGAAGGGTCAAATTAAATATGCTAAGAATTAACAAGTTCAACTATTCCTTTGATGTTTTGTGTAAAAATAATATATATTCCTTCGATCGAGTTTGCATCAATAATTGTAGGACATGTATACATTTTCGTATTACATGGGCTTTAAAATACTAAGTATTTTCTTCATTTTATATTAATTGTCTATTTTTTCTTTACATCGCTCTAAGAAGCACAATTTTGTTAATCTATTTCTTAAGAACTTTTTTAATTTTTTTTTTATAAATTATAAGGATAAATTAAGAAAAAATAATTAATTTTTTATTAATTAACAAGTAATTTAGATTAACTATTTATAATAAGATGGACAACTAATATCAAACAGATCGACTGTATACTAAAAAGAAAACTTATCTTCTTTACTTGATTCGTACAAAAAAAACTTTAAGCATTGTCCCGTCTTCCAAAATTCGACTAGATTTTAAGGGCTTAAAAGCAAGAACAAATAGCGAACATTTTATTAAAGGTGGCCTTAGATTCTATGCTAATCTAAACCAATTACATTATATTAGTAAGGAATAATATAAATAAACACTTTGATGTCTAATCACTCTCTCTCCTTAGGCACTTGCTAAAAAAACGTACTCTTAATATAAATTAAATCAAATCAATAATCTCACACTAGATATATGTAGGCTCACATATGTACATGTGTGTATCGAATTTAGTTATCTCAAATAGTAAACCCAAACCAAATTGGTGGCAAGCAAAAGCATGGGAGAACCATACCAACTTATTGTACAACTTTTACCTTAATGACATTTGTATGGACAGTGGGCTTAAACTGCAAGCCCAAATCTGGCGTTAAAAACTAAACGGGAAGTCTAGCAAATAAGTAGAAAAAAATCATATCCTACAACTATTCTTTTTAGGAAAAATTAGCAATCAAGTCATAATACCTAACATAATTAGTCAAACAACAACACTTTAAAATATTTATTTAAAATGTCAGAATGACAATATTTTAGAAAATAATTTGTATTCAGATTTTATTATTTAAATTTCCTTTTGTTTATCAAAACAGTCCTATATTGGACCAAATTCTAAACCAATAACCGTTTAAAAAGAAAAAAAACAATTACACCACTACCCATTACCCTTATTTCCCCACCTTTCACGTTTACCAGCTTCTCTTTCTTCAAGGTTCTCACAAATTGTTCAACAAAATCTCTATTTTAATTCAAGAAATTTCTCGATTGTTAAACGAAATCTCTATATTAATTCAAGAAATTTCTCGATTGTTAAAGGTAATTTACATTATTTACTGAGATTTATTTTGATTTGCTTTTTAAAATCACCGATTATGGTGTATATTTCGAATTGTATATATTACGGATTTTTAGTCAATTTTTTTTATTTTTATGTGATTTTGTTTAGATATCATCAAATATTTATGTTATAAATGACAAAATTACAATATATTCATGTGTATATTATACATGTCTTAATCATGATTGTATTAGTAAGACATTTTTTGTATTTTAATCATAACTGTATTAGTAAGACATTTTTTGTATTTTATTTTTTGTAAGACATTTTTTGTATTCATGTCATGTGTATACTCTCTGCAGTTTTAATCATAACTGTATTACGAAGACATATTTTTGTATTTTATTTTGTTAAAGCAATATAAGTTTGATGAAAACATAGTATATAAAATTGTGATAAATACATTATAAGCAGGGAAATACAAACTTATTGGTATTCATTTGGCGTTTGGAATACAAAATAATATTGAAATACATCCTTATTTTTGGAATACAAACTGATATTGAAATACATCCTGATTTTTGGAATATCAGCTGATCCAAAGAAATAGTAACTACAATTTTAAAGTGAAATAATAATAATATAACAACACTGGATATTGAAATATAAATACAATTTAGTTAGAATACAACTTATTCTATGTTTTATGTTTTCACCAAAAATGTATTTTCAATATCATTTTATTTTACTACTAATTTGTATTTATATTTTTTTTCTTAAACTAGAATGCCAAAAGAGTTGTATTCATTATAATTCTATACCAACAATTTTTTGTATTTTAAGTTATACATATCTTTAGGTATATAGATTGTATTCGATTTTTTTATATAATTTAAATTTGTGACTCATATAATTTTTCAATTATACTTTAAAGTAATTACACGTTAAATACATAAAAATAAAATAAATAAATTTATAACATGAATATGAATACATTTCGGTTGAACACATATTTAAAGAATTCCAAACAAGTAAATATATAAAACAGTGGGCATTAGAAATTGGGAAACAATTCCACTCTAATAAGATATAAAATTCAAGCATCATTAACTAAACAATTCGCGATCCATTCCTACACGAACGCCTATTGTGCCTCTTAAACCCACAAGTACTGCAAGAATTCTTGCTCTTCTTCCCATATAGCTCGTTGTACGCCTTGTCACGATACTTCTGAGATGGCCTTCCAGGTAGCTTTTTGTGCTTTGGAGGCCGCACTATGTTGTCCTTTATATACCCAGGTACAGTCCACTCGTTTTGATCAGGTAAGGGAGTAATTGGAATGTTGTATGTATCCAACAAGTAATTTCACGTTAAATACACAAAAATAAAATAAACTAATTACATAAATGTAATGTGCGCTCAAACATCACTAGCTTCAAAAAGAAAAAATATAGAACACGCACTCAATACATACTGATCTGTATTTACATACAAAGATTTCACCTTTTAGCTCAACTGCAACAAATTGAATCCAATATTTAATTGTATCCAGAACTTACTACAAGGCAACAAATATTGGTATACAATTCTTAATTACTTTATGATTTTAATCCCTAGTTGTACTATGTTCAATATATCACAGAATTTTTATGACTATATCCCTATATTGTTACTATTTACATTAACTTAATGGGATACAAAATATTGTCTGCATTAAAAAAAAACAGCTTCCAAACTATAAAAAACAAACAATTTCATTCGTTCTACATCATAATTTGGATACAAAACATCCAAAAAAATGGGATACGAAAATCCCATATTGTTACTGTTTACATTAACAAAATGGGATACAAAAATATTGTATGCATTCAAATAAAAAGAAAACAACTACGAAACTAAAAAAAATCAAGCACTTTCAATCGTTCTACATCATAGTTTGGATACAAAACATTCAAAAAAAGCTAAAAATATCAAATCATACAAAGATTTCACCGATTTAATCAGAAAAAATAATCCACTATTATAGTCGAGACATACGAATATATCATCCAAACAAATACAATAATCGACAAAAATAAAAATAACTGATGTCGAAATTTCTTGAATTCAATGGAACTGACGACATTATAGTCGTGAATTTTGAAAACCTCCGTTTCAAGAATATGCCGAATTCAACTTGAAGAAGCTTGAAAATTATCAATTGAATGATTCGGAAGACAAAACTATTTTTTGCAAATTTTTTTTTTGAAATTCTTAAGAACAAGGCAAAAAAACGCTCGAAAGAAAAAATGGCAACATATGCTCTTTCAAAACGTAACTGATTTATATTTTTTAAAAAAAATTCCTTTTTGAAATTTTCTGTTCCATGATTTTCTCTATTCTGTTATTAATTATTTGTATTCTTTCAAATTAATTAAAATAAAATAAATACAGAACTCATTTCTTAACAAACTAAAATATTGTCATTTTAAATAAATAGTGAAACTATTGCTAAGGAGTCCACTAAAAGCTAAAATATTGTTGTTTTGAAAAATTTCCCTTTTTTTTTATAGGAAAATTTATATAAATCAACTAATTTAAGAGCTTATTACTTAGATACACTTTAATTTATAATATTATGTATCTTATCAGATTTTGATGCGTCCAGGGGTGGGCATGGTACGATATATACCGAATACCATATCGAAATCGAATTTATTTTACCGCAGTATGAATATCATGATATTTAGTTTGACTTTTAATTTTTTTTGGTATTCGGTACAATATTTGGTATTTATAAAATAAATTTAAAAATATTGTATACCATACAGAAATTTTATAATTATATATATATATATATATATAGAGAGAGAGAGAGAGAGACTCTAATATGTCAATTGTCAAGTTTGAGTTTACACGTTAGTGAATGATTTTTGTGGTGTAAAATTATATAAGGCTATGCATAATTTTAGATAATGTTATATAAACTTTGCATCTATGACTACTCGATTGTTATTGAAATGTTTTTTTTATGAAATTATTTAACAAAAGTAGTTGTTGATCTAATATGATTGAGACTCGTGCTTTTGAATTTCTCATATTCATGTTGATCATCGTATTGGTCTTGCAAGAATACTTGCTAAAGGACAAAGAGAATGGTTCTAACTTATTTACTAGATGAATTATATAGAGAGTTATAAAAATATATGTAAGTCGAAGTCAAATAAATTATGGTTACTGCATA
>JAJOOF010005762.1:0-31658 GCA_029582545.1 Solanum lignicaule
CATGATCACAACATGCTTATAAAGTAAACACCTCCCCACTTTCAAAGGGATCAAACCTCACAATTCTAACATCTACAACATATATATATATATATATATATATAATACTAGAATCAATAATATATTCACAACTTCATCATCATCATAAACCTTAGGTCACAATTGCCCATTCAAGGCCAACATCCAATATAACACAATTGACCATCAATTCCTCATAATTCAATATAGAATAATACATAAATCAATAGCCCATAAAAATCTACACATTAATATCACATTATTAGCTCATAATCAATAGACCCACTTTAGACCCAAAAATTAGGATTTCAAGATATGCAAGGGTTCTTGGAGTTTTTGACCTTAAAACCATCAATATTAACATAAATCATCATTTGAAATACTTTCATTCAAGAACCCAAGCTTAGAATTGAAATTGGGGTTTTTAGTGTTTTTGAAAAACATTGAAATCTCTTTGATTTGGCTCTTTGATTAAAAGGAGAATCAAAGATAAACTCCCCATACCTTTATGATTAATTTCCTAGGAATTTGAAGGAGAAATCAGTAGGAACCCATCCCTTAGCTTGAAGCTTCATCAATGTCTTCCATGGAGTTTTAGAGAGAGAATTTATTTGAGAGGGAAGGTTCAATTTGGATAATGAGGTCTAACTCAAGCTTTTGGGGTTCTAACCACTTAAAATACTCTAAAATAGGTAGAATAATCGTTTATAATAATTCCCCAAAGTACCCAAACTATCCCTCACTTAGTTGGACCTTTTAAACAAGTCAACCTTGAGTTTTATTTTCGCAGATTTCATCGGGAAACAAGTCCGCGATGCGGAGGTGTTCCCACAAGTTTCTGGATATTAAATTTTGAGACAGAAGAGTCCGAGATGCGTACCAAACTTTTGGCCCTTGGTGGAGCTAGTCCGCGACGCGGACATGCTCCTTTCAAGAGCATTCTAAAGCTGCCTTGGCAGCTTGTTTGGCCTAGGGTTGGGGTCCTCCTCGGGGACCCATAGGGTGGTCCCGGGGAGTCGTACCCGAACGTTTTGACCCTAAAAATATTTATTAAGACACTAGGATCACCTCCACTGATTTTAGACTCCAAAAAAACACATAAAAATATGAACAACATACTAGAACACACCAACAGGTAAAAGACGAGTTTCTGAACATCTTGGTCGTCCCTTGACGTTTGACTTCCAAACTCTTTAAAACTGACTAAAAAGGTTATTCTTCATTATTCTAACAAGTTATTAATGCATAAAACCCATGTGAGGCTCTACTTTATCCTACTTCATTTTGAGGGGTATTACATGGGTATAAGAAACTAAACCTTGAATTAAGCAAAGGAAGAAGAATGGAGAAGACCAACTTCCAACTTAGGGAAGATGAAATCATTCTCTCTTCAAGTCTCCCACAAAACCCTCTCCAAACTTGAGAGACAATATCTACAAATGTACTATTTTATTCTGGAAATAATAATATTGGTTCGAAACTTCTAAAATTAATAACAAGTTTAGTATGTATAGACTTCAGAAAATAGCGCTAGCGGATCTCTCGGCGAAGTTAGTCGATGCCACCGAATGACTCGGTGACTCGCCTTTCTTCTGTTTCATCACGTTTCATGCTTGCCTTCAGCATCTTCACGTTCTGGACCATTGGGCGGTATAGTACTACTTCACAGAACTATTCGGCGAAGCGCTGACTGCTCATTTCATCGCCTTTTTTATCCTCTTCCTTCAGGGCTTCGCATACTAGAACAAAGGGTGGAGTATGTCCTTTCAGTGAATTGCCAAAGGTTCTTGGCGATGCTCATGCTTCAGCTTCTTCGTTCTTTTCAGCCTTTTTGTTCCTTTTGCGCCTAAGTGTCCATGCTTCCACTAAAACTTCAAATACCTAAAACGTTAGAGTTTTCATTAGATATTGAGACAAAATAAGCATTCGAGGACACTATTTCTATCAAAATAAATCCCTAAATGAGTCCAATTTGTGGACTCATCACTATTCCCTAAGCTTGGTGAGTCCTCATGGTTCGAGGACAAGATGTTATTCTTTTCTAGCTTCTATTTTACTTTCTACTTTCGAGACTTTATTGATGTAAAGGGCTTTGACCCTAATTGTATTCTCTATTGTACAAGATGATGGTAGGAGGTGTAGATCTCTGGTTGGTTGGTTTGAAGTAGGTGAATTTGCTCTAATTGGTCCCTAACTAGTTTATGAGGCCATTGAAAAAGTTCGACTCATTAGAGAGAGATTGAAGACGGCCCAAAGTCAAAAAAATTCTTATGCCGATGTTAAAAAGAGGGATCTAGAATTTGAGGTCAATGATTGGGTCTACTTAAAAAGCTCACCTATGAAAGGTGTGATGAGGTTTGGCAAAAAGGGAAAACTTAGTCCTGGTATCTGGGCCCTTATCAAATTTTGAAGCGTATTGGGAAAGTTGCCTATGAGTTAGACTTGTCGAATGAGTTGGCTCTGGTTCACCCAGTATTTCATGTTTCTATGCTTAAGAAGTGCATTGGTGATCGGGTATCCATCATTCCTTTAGAAGGTTTGGGAGTTGATGAGAGTCTTTCATATGAAGAGATTCCGGTAGAGATCTAAGACCGGCAAGTCAAAAGTTTGAGGAATAAAGAAGTAGCTTCCGTTAAGGTTTTATGGAGGAATCACTTAGTTGAGGGTGCTACATTGGAGACCAAGGCCGATATGAAGTCCCGCTATCCTCATCTTTTTCCTTCTACTCTTATCCAAACTTGAGCTAAGTAGTTTTCTTGAGTTTGGTGTTTTGGAAGTCATATGTGCTATGGTTGTTCTTTATGATTTCCTTATAATATGCATGTTCTTGTGAGAATTCATATTTGCATGAATTGAGTTTTCATGATTTATACATTCCTAATGTTGATTTTCTTTTTAGTATGACGATTGCATAATTGACTTCATGAGGTGAATTGATGAACATACTTAGTTATGATTTTGATGAAATGACATGTTGGCTCCATACTGTTGTGTTGAGCTTTCTTTGAGTTGGAGAAGATAGTTCCTCCCACGTTTATATGAAATGATAAATTATGTGCGTAATGGGTTGTAGATGTAGTTTCCTACTTCCTTGTGATTGCATTGATTATGTCTTGAGATGGAGTTGATGTTTCCTCCTATAAATTGGGCATATTTTGTTATGTTGCATTCATGATGGGCTGCTAGTCTTTAGTCTTTATTTTCGTAAGGTGTCTAAGTCATCATTCGAGGACGAATGTTCCCAAGGGGGAGATAATGTAACACCCTGGAAAATGGTAGGTTAAACTAGAGCCTAAACGTAAGGGTAATGATCATAAAATGACTCCCCGAATGTTAGAGAGTCATTTAGGGTTGGAAAGAGGCTATTTGAGTCAAAGCCAAGGGGAAAATGCCAAGGCAAAGAGGCCAAGCCAAGGCCAAAGACCAAGGCTACCCCTAGCTAAGAGTACACTTCCCCACCTTCACGAGTGGGACCACAGACCATGGTCCACTCCACGGCGCTTGAAGGGGGTCGTGAAGTTCCCTTGGCCTTAGCAAAATGGTCACCCAAAACCTTATCCACTGCCTCAACTTCACGGAAAGGACCACGGCTCGTGGAGCCCTTCATAAAGGAGACTTCGGCATGGGGGCTATGGGGCATGAAGTAGCCTAGCTAGTGCCTCACCCTTCACGAGCAGAACCACGGGTCGTGGTCCACTTCACGGCTCATGAAGGTTCTCATGAGGATGCCTTAGGCGAAGGACCCTTGAGCACCAAAGATATGGCTAATGCCTCACCTTGATGGGAAGAACCACGGGTCGTGAAGGGTGGCTCGTGGTCCCTGACGGGGGCCATTAAATGAGGGTCAACTAAGTAATTTCCTTTTTAGTCCAATTAAAGTGGGGTTGTTTTGGGTATTTTTAGGGGAAGTATATAAGTTGTTTTTAAGTCAAAATCCATTATTCTAAGTCATATACTCCAACACCCAAATCAAATGAAAAACTTCCTCTTCTCTCAATATTTCTCTCTCTAAACACAAAGTAGAAGAAAGGAGCCATTGAAGCTACGGTTTGTGGATTCCAAAGGTTCTTCCCGAAATTTCTTGGAGTTTCTTAGTCAAGGTATGGATGCTATTCATCTTTGGGTAGCTATAACCCAAAGATCCCCTTCAAACTATGTTTTTAAGATTCCAAATCCCCCAAACCTAGGGTTTTCAATCTATGACATGGGTCTCCTTATAAAACATTTTCAATTGCTTATTTATGGTTGATTATGGTTGGTTATGACGAATCATGGTTGGATTAATAGAGTATTGATGTTTTATGATGAATATCTCCCTTGGATCTATGATTCCCCCTTCTTCCTAAATAGTGAACTATTATGGTATGACTTGATTGATGATGGGAGATTAACAATCGATTATATTTACATTAATTAAGTTGTTGAATCGTGATATCCCTCTATCTAATGTGGAAATTCTAGAAGTTAGGGTTGAACTTGATTCATAGCCTTGAAGGGCAACTTGTTAGGGTTTATACATGTTCATGAGTATTGTGTATGAACTTGTGATTCACTTAGATAGTGATGATCCTATGACTATTGTGTAATTGTGGTATTGATGCAAGATCATTCTTCCCTATACCCTTACACTTGATTATTCATGAAGTATATATGTATGTTTATGATAAGGTTATTGTGTTGATTGAAAGGCCATTCTCATAAACATACTATGAATATGTTGTGAAAGGTTTACTCACATGTTGATGATTCTAAGGTTGACAGGACATCCTCACCTAATGAATCTATGAGCTATTATGATGTATGTTGGTTTGAGTGCCTAGTGCATTCTCTCATGAACATGAACTTAAGTAAATACTTAATATGAATTCTAAAGGGAATTATGGTTAGCACCGAGTGGATATGAGTATGAGATGGGTTCCTTCACGCTAGTAGTTGGGTTCCCAATATGGTTATCTCATGAGATGGAAACCTCCACGTTAGTGTTAGGGTTTCTAAAATCAATCTCCATATCCCATAACTATGTGTCCACATAAGTCTTTAGCTAGTTGATCCTCCTAAAAAGCTATAATGTATGTTCTACATTAGGCAAGTAGGACACTTATTTTCGATGTGGGGGTAGAACACTGTATTCCATGTAGCTCACATAGTCTATGTCGGTTAAGGCTATTTTCCCTATATGATATGAATATGAACTATGATAAGAACTTGGACTTTAATTATTACTTCTTGAGAGGTACCACTTAGTATGAGTGCAGGTAAGGGACTTCATTTATGTTGTGCACAAGTAGACTTTAAAAGGGGTTATGGTGAGGTTCTCTTATGTTATGAAAACTTATGGATTATGTATGCATGGATGTTAAGGTATACTTTACTTGTTATTACAAGTTATGAACATGAATAACTCCTTACTTATGTATATTGGTTATGGATGAGGAAAAAGTAAGATATGTTGCTGGTGACCTAAATGTGATACTTAGCATTTGGTAAGGTTATGGGGTCTTACCTTTGCATTGCACTAGTATGACTTTGGGTTGCTTATATGTTGGTTTGACTTATGTTTCTTCATAAATGTGCATAATGGCTTTCAAACTTGATAAATGCATGATTTCAACTAAATGTCCTTTTTATGCATGTTTTAAGGATTTTTATGTATGGCTTCCATACTTAGTACATTATTTGTGCTAACCCATATTTTCTACATTTACTATGAGTGTAGGTTCCAGTCATTGAGATGTACTTCTTCTTTTAAGTGTAGCTTAGGTTGACTATTCCCTAAGTTTAGTGAGTCCTCAGGGTTCGAGGACAAGATGTTATTCTTTTCTAGCTTCTATTGTACTTTCTACTTTCGAGACTTTATTGATGTATAGGGCTTTGACCCTAATTGTATTCTCTATTGTACTAGATGGTGATTGAGACAAGGTCTAGACTCTTATTTTGTTTTTGATTATGCTAAGGGCTTGTATGAGACCCATTCGGGGTCAAGTACGTCGTGTTACGTCTAGGGGGTACCCCTGGGTTGTGACACTCGGTATGGTAACTATGAATTTGTAGTTATGTCTTTTGGACTAATAAATGATTCTACAACTTACATGGACTTAATGAATAGGGTGTTCAAACAGTAGTTGGACTTGTTCATCATCGTCTTTATTGATGATATACTCATTTATTCTCGGAGTGAGGAAGAGAATGTGACTCATATGAGAGTTGTTCTATGAACCCTCAAAGATCGACAGCTATTCGCTAAGTTCAACAAATGTGAATTTTGGTTAGAGTCTATTGCTTTTCTTGGTCATGTGGTATCCAGTGAAGGGATCCGAGTGGATTGTTAGAAAATTGAGGCAGTACAGCATAGGCCCAGACCCACCTCTCCGACTGATATCAGAATTTTCTTGGGTATGGTCGGTTACTACATGTCACTACCCAGGGGTACTCCCTAGATGTAACATGGTATATAGAACCCCAAATACCTCTATACAAGCCACTTAGTCATCATAACATAAGAAATAGAACAATAAGAGTAAAACACATTTCAAGTCTAAAAAGTTTTTCATAAAATAAAGCGGAAGTCTAGACACTTGTCTCATCATATCCATCTATTATAATACCAAATGAAATTGGGCCTAGCCCATACATCATGTTCAAAAAGTAGAAATACATGAAAGAAAGGAAATAAACAATAAAACTCTGTCCTCGAAGCATGAGGACTCACCCAAGCTCAGAACCTCAAGATCAACACCTAGCCACGAAACTGACCCTGACTGTCGGACTCTACATTTGGGGAAAATATAGGCAAGAGTATGTATTAGTACCAAAATGCACTAAGTATGATAACTATGCATAAAAACATTTAAAATATGCTAAAAGGGACATTTCATTTCAAAGCATGCAATTTACCAACTTAAACATCATCAAAGAGTTGGTTGGAAACATAAGTCATAATCATTATATTGAGTGTAATCTAGCATCATCTTTCAATTACCTGAACATTACGAGATACTTCATTAAGCATGTCTTAGTTCATTATTATTCTTGTTGTGGGAATAATCCTTAACCGACATTGAGACCATATGAGCTATTATATGATCACCCGGTGTCTCCCACACCGAAAAGGGTTAGTCTACTTGCCTAAGGTAGAACCGGTAACTCTTAGCTTAAGTGGATCCACTAGCTAAATAACCTACAGGGGCATATAGTTTATGGGATACGGAGATTTCTACTAGAAACCTGGACTCCACTACGTGAAGTCTTACATCTCATGAGATATACTTTGGGAAACCTGGACTATACTACGTGAGAGTTCCCATTTGGAAGCCCGGACTCAACTACGTGAGAACCTCCATCTCATTTCAATATCCACTCGGTGCTAAGCATAAATCCCACTAATTACATATTAAGTCTTAACCTAACTCATGTCCCATGTAGGGATGTCCTTGACAACCAATCCAAGTTAGTTTATTAGGATAGCTCATTAGATCATGCGTGAGAAAACCTTTCACCGTCCATGTCTACATGTAAATCTTAGATTCAATTAGGTGAGAAAGCCTTTCAACCTTAGAATCTTCAATATGTGAGAAAACCTTTCACATTAATGTTCATATGTGTTCATGAGAATAACATTTCAATCAACACACAACAACAACGTAATCGGTGACACTTTACTCTCAAAGTATCCTCAATACATTTACATAGATTTCATAAAGACATGCATAATCTCATACTTACTCTTTCAAGGTTCAAAAACCTATTTTAAATCCCCACATCTAGAATTAAAACATTAGACATGGATTTCATTATAAATCATGTGATTCTATCACCTCATGCATCAATTCATCAAATTCCTCTTTCATCAACAAAGACCCACATTACAAGATCACAATTGAGAAATATGGGAATTACATGGGTTATTGGGGATACATCATAAAAACCATAGGAAATCTTCAATTCATGCTTAATATAACATAATTCAACCATTAGAATCAATTTTCAAAGGAACCTATGACTTATGAATCAAACCCTAACAATTGGGGATTAATATCTCTTTTGAAATTGAGATTTTGAAGGAACTCCATGGATGAAAGATGTCCATGGATGAAAGCTATCATACCTTAACAACAAAGCCCAATGCTAAGCTTCAATGTAGGAATTGAGCCTTGACCTTGATCCTAGCTTGAACTTCCTTCTTCTTCTTCTTCTTCTAGTGTCTAGAGAGAAAAATATTTGAGAGGAAGAATTTTGGGGAAATATTTTGGGTTTTGGAAAATATGACGTGAATGGGTGAGTTTTAGGGTTAAAATCACTTATATAGGGGTCCTAGGCTTAGGCAGAACGACTTCACTTTATTTAAGTTGAAACCAGAAAAGACCAATTAACCCTCACACATCCAGTGCACTGCCTCACTTCACGAGGGGGCTCCACGAGCTGTGGTGCCTACCACGAGCCGTGGTACCCTCCGTGGTCACCAACCAGTGGCTAAGGCATTCCTTCCTTAACCCCTAAAATATAAGGCAACTCCACGACACCTCCCATGAGCCATGGTGGCCTTTACGAACCGTCAAGGTTCTCGTGGTGAGGGTCTCCTCTTGGGCAATGTACCCTAGCTACTGCCTCAACTCCACGAGCCTTCCCACAAGCCGTGGTCAACACCACGAGCTATGAAGTGGCTCGTGTGAAGGAGGTTTTTTTGGGCAGCTTGAGGAGGCTACTACCTAGCCTACCACGAGCCATGGTGGTGGTCGTGGTTTCTTTGGCAATGTCTAGGGGAGAGTGGATTGCCCTAGTCCTCTCCCTTGGCCCTTGTCCACTTTCATGGCTCTAACCCACACGTTTAGCTCTAGTTTAGCCTACTAGTGTCTGGGGTTTCACATTATATCTCCCTTGGGAACATTTGTCCTCGAATGACGCTCTAGACACCTTACGGAAGTAAAGATTCAAGACTAGCAGCCCATCATGCATGCAACATCATAACAGTGCACAAAAAAGGAGGAAACATCAACTCCAAACTAAACATATCCAATGAATCACAAGGAAGTAGGAACTACATCTAACAACCCATTATGCATGAAACTCTCAACATTTCTTATGTTCTAGGAGGAACTACCTTCTCCAAGCTCAAAAGCATGCTCAACACAATCTCATGGTGCTAATATGCAATCTCATGGTGCTAATATGCAATTTACTCTCAAAAAGCATAACTAAAGCATGTTCAACAATTCATTTCATGAAGCATATAGGCAACTCATACTTAATGCACAACAACATGAGGAAAATCAATCATATAACTCATTTTTCTTTCAAAACATAAGCTTTCATGAACATGCATAACTTAAGGAGACCATGGAATACATAAAATACACATGACTCCAAAACATAAAACAAACCAAAAGGAACTCATTACCTCAAGCTAGAGTAGGAGTAGAAGGAAAGAGATGAGGATATCGGGACATCATTTCGGTCTCGGCCTCCCAAGTAGCACCCTCAACTAAATGATTCCTCCACAACACTTTTACGGAAGCAACTTCTTTATTTCTCAACCTCTTAACTTGCCGGTCCAAAATCTCAACCAAAACTTCCTCATAAGCAAGATTTTCATCAACTCCCAACCCTTCTAGGGAAACTACGGATGTCGGATCTCCAACACACTTCTTAAGCATAGAGACGTGGAAATCTGAATGCACCGATGCCAACTCATTTGGCATATCTAACTCATAAACAACCTTACCAACACGCCTCAAGATTTTATATGGGCCTACATACAGGGGACTAAGCTTCCCTTCCTTACCAAACCTCATTACACCCTTCATAGGTGAGATTTTCAAGTAAACCCAATCATGAACATCAAACTCAAGATCCCTTCTTCTAGCATCGACATATGACTTTTGTCAAATTTGAACCATTCTCAACCTCTCTCTAATGAGTCGAACCTTTTCTATAGCCTCATAAATTAGCTCAGGACCTATCAAAGCAACTTCACCCACCTCAAACCAACCTATAGTATATCTACACCTCCTAACATAAAAAGCCTCAAATGGAGCCATACCAATACAAGATTGATAGTTATTATTATATATAAGCAAATTCAATCAATGATAAGTGGTCATCCCATTTACCCTTAAAGTCAATCACACAGGCTCTTAACATGTCTTCCAAAGTTTGGATAGTACGCTCCGCTTTGTCCATCGATTTGGGGATGAAATGTCGTGCTAAGCTTAACCTTAGTAACAAGACTCTTTTGGAATGACTTCCAAAATTGAGAAGTAAATTGTGTACCACAATCGGAAATAATGGACAAAGGCACTCCATGAAACTTTACCATTTCTCTCAAGTACATCTTGGCGTAATCCTCCGCCAAATAAAACACCTTGAAGGAAAGGTAATGAGTCGATTTCATCATCCGATCAACTATAACGCAAATCAAATCATGTTGTCATTGGTTGCGAGGCAAACCAACTATAAACTCCATGTTCAAGTCTTTCCACTTCCAAGTAGGAACAGCAATGTATTGGGACAAACCTCCCGGTTTTTTATGCTCAACTTTCACTTGTTGACAATTAGGACACTTGGCCACAAATTTCATAATATCTTTCTTCATCCCATTCCACCAATAGACTTCCCGTAAATCACGGTACATCTTGGTAGCTCCCGGGTGAATAGAATATCGAGAACTATGGGCTTCAGACAAGATTTGTTCCCTCAAGCCATCAACATTCAAAACACATAAACGACCTTGATATCTAAGCACACCATCCCCCTTAGGAGAAAGCCTCAACGGATTTCTTAAGCACCATTTCTTTCAATTCTACCAAGGTCAGATCAAGACTTTGCTTAGCCTTCACATCCATCAAAAAAGACGATTCGGACCTATTATGGACCATGACACCACCCTTGGTGGAGTCCACTAATTGCAAACCTAAATAGGTCAACTTATGAACATCACGAATCAACTCTTTCTTTTCATCATCTACATGAGTAACACTACCCATCAACAATTGACTAAGAGCATCCGCAACCACATTTGCTTTATCGGGGTGATAGAGAACACTCATGACATAGTCCTTCAATAGTTCTAGCCACCTTCTTTAGCAAAGATTCAAGTCATTTTGACTAAACACATATTATAAACTCTTATGATCGGTGAAAACATCAACATGAACCCCATATAAATAATGCCTCCATGTCTTTAAGGTAAAAACAACCGCCGCTAACTTAAGATCATTGGTAGAATAATTCTTCTCATGGATTTTAAGTTGCCTTGAAGCATAGGCAACAACCTTACCATCTTGCATAAGCACACATCCCAACCCAACTATAGAGGCATCACAATACACCACAAAACCATCTATACCTTCTGATAAGGTGAACACCGAAGCGGAAGTAAGTCTATCTTTCAACTCTTGGAAACTTTTCTCACAAGCTTTCAACCACACAAACTTAGCCTTCTTTTGAGTCAAAGCCGTCAAAGGAGAAGCAATGGAAGAAAAACCCTCAAAAAACCTTCTATAGTAACCGGCTAAACCCAAGAAGATTCTAATGTCAGAAGGAGTTAGAGGTCTAGGCCAACTCTTGACTGCATCCGTCTTCTTCGGATCTACCTCAATTCCCTTGCTTGACACAATATGACCAAGGAAAGCTATGGACCTTAACAAAAATTCAAACTTTCTAAACTTTGCAAAAAGTTGTTGTTGCCTAAGGATTTGCAACACAATCCTCAAATGGTCAATATGCATATTCTCACTCCTTGAATAGATCAAAATGTCATCAATGAACACAATTACAAACATATCAAGGTATTGTCTAAACACCCAATTCATCAAATCCATAAATGCCGCTGGAGCATTAGTCAACCCAAACGACATAACCAGAAACTCATAATGACCATATCGGGTTTTAAAAGTTGTCTTTGGAATATCAGCCCCTCTCAACCTCAATTTGTGATAACCCGAACGAAGATCAATCTTAGAGAAATAGCTAGCCCCTTGAAATTGGTCAAACAAGTCATCTATCATTGGAAGAAGATACTTATTCTTAAGGGTCACTTTATTTAATTGATGATAATCAATACACATATGGAGAGACTCATCTTTCTTTCTAACAAACAACACGGGATCACCCCATGGAGAGATACTCGGTCGAATGAAACCCTTATCCAACAAATCCTTTAGTTGCTCTTTCAATTCTTTTAACTCGGTCAGGGCTCTTCTATAAGGAGAAATAGAAATAGGTTGCGTATCCGGGAGAAGGTCAATACCGAAGTCTATTTTCCGCTCGGGAGGAATACTGGGTAAATCATCAGGGAAAACTTTCGGAAACTTATTAACTATGGGGACCGACTCAAGAGTAAGGGTTTCCAAATCTACATCCCTCACCCTACCAAGATAGTAAAACCAACCTTTTGAAATCATCTTTCTAGCTTTCAGATAAGACACAAATTGACCTCTAGGCATAGAATTTGCCCCCTTCCACTCTAGGATAGGTTTATTTGGGAACTAAAATTTGATTACATGAGTTCTACAATTTATAGAATTATAACATACATGCAGCCAATCCATACCAAGAATAACATCAAAATCTAACATGTCAAGCTCTACCAAATCGATAGCAGTAACTCAATGGGATAAGGTAACGAGACACTTTCTATAGACCCATTTTGCCACCACAGAATCACCAACAGGAGTAGAGACAGAAAAAGGTTCTAATAACACTTCCGAAGAAACATCAAACTTCATAGCCACATAGGGCATCACAAAAGATAAAGTAGCATCGGGATCAAGTAAAGCATACACATCAAGTTGAAAGACTTTTAACATACCGGTAACTACATTCGAAGAATTCTCTTGGTCACATCTAGATTAAAGTACATAGAAGCAGTTTTGCTTGGGAGCATTAGAATTTGTACCACAAGAAGGAGCTTGCTTGCCTTCTCTCCCTTTTGCCTTAAGCATTGGGCAATCTCTAATCTTATGATCACTCTTTCCACAACCATAGCACCCATCCGTGCCGACTAGGCACTTACCATTATGTTGCCTTCCACATTTAGAGCAATCTAACCTAGACAAAGAAGAACCACCACTTTTTCCTCCTTGAGGTTTAGATTTAGACACCCTATCCTTATTAAACTTAGGAGGATCAGTAGAGGAACCTTGACCGGAAAATATTTGTCAAAATTTAGGCCCACCTTGTCCATCGGACTTTGCATTAGAAAAGTTTCCATCACCGGTCCTAGCCCTTTTTACCTCCCTAGACTTTTTCTTGAGTTTCTCCTCCTCAGTTTGTTGTCCATGGATCATAAGATGAGAGATGTATGTGGTCACCAACCAGTAGCTAAGCCACTCCTCCCTTAACCCCTAAAATCTAAGGCAACTCCACGACACCTACCACGAGCCGTGGTGGCCTTCACGAGCCGTCAAGGCTCTCGTGGTAAGGGTCTCCTCTTAGGGAAGTGTAGCCTAGCTATTGCCTCAACTCCACGAGCCTTCCCACAAGTTGTGGTCAAAACCACGAGCCGTGAAGTGGCTCGTGAGGAGAAGGCTGTTTTAGGAAGCTTGAGGAGGCTATTGTTAGCCTACCACGAGCCGTGGTGGTGGTCGTGGTTGCTTGGGTAGTGTCTAGGGGAGAGTGGACTGCCCTAGTCCTCTCCCTTGGCCCTTGGCCCTTGGCCCTTGCCCACTTCTATGGCTCTAACCCTCGCGTTGAGCTCTAGTTTAGCCTACTAGTTTTTGGGGTGTCACACTATAGGATGTTTGTTAAATGATTCTCATCCATAGCTTCCCCTTTGACCAAGTTGACTCAAAAAAAAGTCAAGTTTAAGTGGTCAAATGAGTGTGAGAAAAGCTTCTTAGAACTAAAACCAAATTTACTACAGCTCTTGTCTTCACTCTACCGAAGGATTCAGACGGCTATGTGGTTTACTGTGATGTATCCAGAGTCGGCCTTGGTTGTGTATTGATGCAGAGAGGTAAGGTTATAGCTTACGCTTCCAAACAACTTAAGGTCCATGAGAAGAATTACCTGACTCGTGACCTCGAGCTTGTAGTTGTAGTATTCACCCTAAAGATTTGGAGACACTAATTTTATGGTGTTCGTGTTGATGTGTTCATAGATCATAAGAGCTTTCAGAACGTGTTCACCCAGAAAGAGTTAAATCTTCGTCAGAAGAGATGGCTTGAATTCTTCAAAGACTATAACATGAATGTGCTCTACCATTCGGGTAAGGCCAATGTAGTGGTTGATGCCCTCAGCAGACTATACATGGTAGTGTAGCATATGTTCAAGGAGAGAAGAAATAATTAGCCAAATATGTTTACCAGCTTGCTCGCTTAGAAGTTTTCCCTATGGAGTCAGATGGTGGTGTGATAGTTCAGAATGGTTCAGAATCTTCATTGGGAGCAGAGGTTAAGGAAAAATAGGATAGCGATCCTATATTACTTCAGTTGAAAGGTGTAGTTCATCAACAAACATTTGAGGTTTTCTACCTAGGGGGAGATGGTGTACTTCATTACCACGGTCGCTTATGTGTTCCAAATGTGGGTGAGTTGAGGCAGCATATCCTTATAGAATCCCATAATTCCAGATAGTATATTCATCCGAGTGCCACTAAGATGTACCATGATCTATGGGAACTTTATTGGTGGAACGGCATGAAGAGGGATTGTGGCTAAGTGTCCTAAATGTTAGCAGGTTAAAGTAAAACATCAAAAACCAGGAGGTGTGACTCAAAAGATTAGCATCCCTACGTGAAAGTAGGAAGTGATAAACATGGACTTCATTACAGGTTTACCTCGCACTCGCAGATAGCATGACTCCATTTGGGTAATGGTTGATAGTGTCACAAAGTCAGCTCACTTTTTGGCAGTCAAGACTACAGATTCAGTGGAGGACTACGCCAAACTCTACATAAATGAGATAGTCAGGTTGCATGGGGTTCCCTTGTCTATCATCTCAGACAGAGGTCCTCAGTTTACCTCTCATTTTTGGAGATCGTTTCAGAAGGGCTTGGTACTAAGGTGAATATCAGTACAACATTTCATCCGCAGACTGATGGTCAGGCAGAGCGTACAATTCATACCTTACAGGACATGTTGAGAACTTGCGTGATCGATTTCAAGGGTGGGGTGATCACCTACCTCTCATGGAGTTTTCTTACAATAACAGCTTATGTTCTAGTATTCAGCTGGCCCCTAATGAGGCACTATATGGGTGTAGATGCAAATAACTGGTGGGTTGGTTTGAAGTAGGTGAAGCAGCCTTGGTTGGGCCAGATTTGGTTCATATAGGCTATGGAGAAAGTTAAGCTCATCAGAGATAGACTAAGGACTGCTTAGAGTCGTCAAAAGTCTTATGCAGATGTGAGAAGGAGGGACTTAGAGTTTGAAATTTATAATTGGGTTTTCCCGAAGGTGTCACCTATGATGGGGGGTGATGAGATGTGGAAAGAAATGGCAGTTGTAACACCCCAGAAACTAGTAGACTAAACTAGGGATAAGTGTGAGGGTTAGAGCCAAGGAAAAGGACTAGGGCAGTCCACTCTTACATGGACACTGCCTCACCTTCCACTACCATCATCATGGCTCGTGGTGAGGACCATGGCTCGTGGTGTGGCTCATGGTGGGCTAGGAAATGGCTAAGCAAAGGCTGCCCAAAACACCCCCTCCACACGAGCCACTTCACGGCTCGTAGTAATAACCACGGCTCATGGAAAGGCTCGTGGTGGTGCCTTAGACTTTTAGGGGTTAAGGAGAAAGTTTCCTAGATACTGTATCATGACCATGAGAGGCACAACGGCTCGTGGAGCCTAACTTGAAGGGTTTTTCACTAGACTTAGAGTTTAGGGTTAACTTCAAATGATGATATATATTAGCTCAAAATGAATTCGGTGGGCCATTACATATCCAATTAAAGGTATCTGAGTCCTCTTTCCAACGCCACTGAGTTTTCTCAATTCGCATCTCGAAGTAAAAAGTTATGCCTAAAATAGTGAAGCACTGTCAGGCTGAAAATTCTTCACGACCCGCTTGACGGGCTGTGGTGATGATGACGATCCGTGAAGGCGTCCTTCATACCATTTCGGCAGTTCCAGTCAGAGAACTTCTTGGGTCTTTTCCCAATTGTTTTAACTCAAAGATATGTCATTTTGCCTAAGAATAGGACCCTTATATAAGTTATTTTAACCCCAAAACTCACCCAATTAAGTCATTTATTCCAAGACCCAAATCAAATCCCCAAAATACTCTTCTCTCAAATATTTCTCTCTCTAGAAAGGGAAGAAGAAGAAGAAGAAGAAAAAGAGAACCAAGATAGGTCAAATTCCTCCATTGTTGCAAGCTTTGTAAGGCTTTGTATCCACGGTATGTTAGCTTATTCATCTATGGATTCTTCCATCCATGGAGCCCCCTAGAATTCCCCAATTTGATGAAGAAAATCCCCAATTCTAGTTAGGGTTTCTTCAATGTTGTGGGTTATGTTGTATGTTGACCCAATTGAGTGGGTATTGATTTTTTATGATTGAATTAGTAGTGAATCATGATATTATGATGATATTATATGTTTTCCATGGTAAACCCTAGTCTAATTGATGAAATTGAAGAATGTGGGTTTGTACCTTGTGAAGTGAAATTGAGGATTCATAGGTGATCTTCCAAAATTGATGTCATGTATAGTAATAGTTCAAGAATAGAAGTATGTAAACATGAATTGAATTAGAATAAAGTACATATGATGAATCATGACTAGTATATCTTGAGAATTGAACCTATATGATGAGTTATGACAAGAATTGCTTAAGAATGAAGCTTGTGACTAGAATGTCTTGTGATTTAGATATGTATGATGATGTAAGAGGTAAAGCTTTGAGAGTAAGGCTTGTAGTCATGAATGTTGATCGCTAGAGCTTTCAGAGTAAAGCGAATATGATGAATTATGTATGTTAAGGCTTTGAGAGTAAAGTCTAGATGAGAATAAAAGAGTTATGGATAGAATTGTGGTGGAAGGCCTTTACCTACCTAATCTACCTCATGAATGTTTGAATGGGTGAAGTCATAGAATCACATGAGTTAGGATGATTTCTATGTCTAGTGCTTGAACCCTAGGTGTGATGATTGAAAGTATGTTTTGAACCTCAAGGAGGTGAAGTATGAGATTATGCATGTAGTAGTTGAACTACTTGAATTATGATTATATCCATGTATAATGTAGTCATTCTAGATGTATTGATTTGATATGAGCTTTGACCTTGAAAGGGCAAGATATGATATTATGCAAGTTTAGTACATGCTTAAGAACACTTTGAGAGTAAAGTGAATATGCTCATGATCTAGTTGTAGTGTTGTTGAAAGGTTATTCTCACATACACACTTATGTATGAATATGATAAGATGTGAGTAGTTTCCTCACAATATGGTGATTCTAAGGTTGGAAGACTAGTCTCACCTAATGAATCTATATGTAGACATGGACGGTGAAAGGTTATTCTCACGCATGATCTAATGAGCTAAAGTATGAGTTATGTTGGATTGAGTGTCAAGACATTCTTCCATAAATATGAACTTAAGTCAAGACTTAATATAAACTCAATGGGAATTATGCTTAGCACCGAGTGGATATTGATATGAGATAGGAGCTCTTCTGTTAGTAGAAGTTAGGTGTCCCCATGGAAGCTCTTCCGTTAGTAGAGGTTGTGTGTCCCCATGGAATCTCTTTCGTTAGTTGATGTAACACCCAATAAAAACTAGTAAGACCTAGCTAAAGCTTAACGGAATCAAGTAGGTGAAATTAGAGCTTCATGTGTGAGTTTAGAGTTGGACATGTGAGTAAATGTTGTAAAATGAGTTCCCAAACTTGGAATGAGGTGTTTAGGGGTTAAACATCTGGGTACAACTCCCCAAGGACCACCCTAGGGGTCCTTGAGGAGGACCCTTAGCCTAACCCCAAGACCCCAAAGAAAGTTGAAAGTTGCCAAAAGTTTGGTGACCTACGAAAGGGGACCATGCCTCGTAGGTCCATACATTCCCCGTGGATGGCCTCCATAGGTCAGGCACCAATTTTAGCAGACTCTGACCCAGACCACGGATGTCTTGTGGTCCCACCCACAGTCCGTGGGTGGTGGTCGTGAGTCACTGCTGGTTTTTCTGGTTTGGTTCAACCAAGTGTAGGGTCTATTTGGTAAATTGTTAATTAGTTATTTTTCTTTAAGGGTCGGTTATTATGGGTTTATTTCACTAATATAAAGTATTTTAAGTCCTTAAAATAGCTTTTAATTAATGATAACCCAAGACCCCAAATCAAAATCCCAATTTCCCTCCTCACCAAAATTTTCTCTCTAGAACTCCATTGAAGACCAAGAGAAAGGATCAAGCTAGGGCTTGAAGATGGAGGCTTCTTCATAATAATTTTATGGGATTCAAGTCTAAGGTATGGTAGTTTTCATCCTTGGGTAGCCATCACCCAAGGATCCCCTTCAAAAGCTTTTATATAAAATTTAGAAAACTCAATTAGCTAGGGTTTCAACTCAACCCCATGGATTCCTTTCAAAGTTTCTTTTAAAGGTTGAATTATGTTTTTTTATGAATGTAAGACTTATTTTCTATGATTTTAACTTGAATCTTTCAAGAATCCATGAGTTTCCCCCAACCATAGCTATGATTCTTCTCTACATTATGAATGTTAATTGTTGCAAGTTGGTCCAATTAATTGGATGTGAGTGGATTATGATGTAATTGCATGATTTAAGCATGATTCTACATGTAATCTTGAGTAACCTAAGATCCTATAATGAAATTGACATAGTCTAGGGTTATGTCATGAAAGAGGCAAATTGGGGGTTAGAGGTGACCTTCTAAGAATGATGAACATCTTGATGAATTTCCTTAGATTAGATCACCTAGACATGAATTGAATTGATTAGTGCTTAAATGATGGATCATGGGTGTGTAGTATTGAGATTGAGTTTATATGTTTCCTATTTGATTATAATTGATCAAGAATGAGGCATGTGGTTAGGTTACCTTAAGAATTAGGTATACATGGTGATCATGTGAGGCATTTCTTGAGAGTAAGGTTTATAGTATGAAGATGACTCCTAAGGCTTAAAGGGTAAAAGCTAATATGAATAAGTTAAGAATGTTAAGGCTTAGAGAAGGAAGCTATGGTGTATGTTAAATTGTATATGGCATTGTTGTGAAAGGACTTCATCTATATGACCTCTAATATGAGTATATGAGTCTATGTATGGAATGAATGTTGTACTTGAGCTATGATTGTATCTATGTTTCATGCATTGAATGCTCGAGGTGTTGACTCAATATGACCCTTGAATGCAAGATATGAGGTGTATGTATGATTATGATATTATATGCATGTTATGAATACTTTTGAGTATAAAGTGTGTATTATGATAATATTGTTGTTGTGTCATTGGAAGGACATTCTCACCTAATGAATCTATGAGCTATTATGATGATATATTGGTTTGAGTGCCTAGTGCATTCTCCTATGACCATGAACTTAAGTAAAGACTTAATATTACTTTTAAGGGAATTATGCTTAGCACCGAGTGGATATGAAAATGAGATGGAGGATTTTACGTTTAGCAAGTCCGGCTTCCCAATGTATGTTGTCTCATGAGATGGAAACCTTTTACGCTAGTAGTCCGAGTTTTTAGTAGCAATCTTCTTATCCCATAACTATGTGCCCACATAGGTATATAGCTAGTGGATCCACCTATAAGCTATTATGTACATTCTACCTTAGGCAAGTAGGACACCTCTTTTCGGTGTGGGGGTAGAACACCGCTCACATGGTCTATGTCGGTTAAGGCTAAATTTCCTTATATGATAATATATGAATTATGATAAGAACATGAGCATGTTCTATGTTTCCTCAAGAGGTTCTACTTAGTATGAATGAGGGTATGGGACTTCATTCATGCATTGCACAAATAGGCTTTGAGAGTGGGCATGATATGTCACTTTTATGATATGATGATTATGAGTTGAATGTATGCTTTATATGAATTATGAATATGAACTATACTTATGACTTCTTAATGAGCTTTACTTAGTGTGAGTGGGGGTATGGGACTTCACTTATACATTGCACAAGTAGACTTATGAAGGGGTTATGGTGTGGGTTCTCTTATGTTATGAAGACTTATGAATTATGTATGAAAGGTATGTATGAATGTTAAGGTTGGCTTCACTTGTTACAACTTATGAACATGAATGACTCATTACTTATGTATGTTGGTTATGAATAAGGTAAATTAAGATATGTATGTTATTAGTTTCCTAAAAGTGATACTTAGTGTAGATAGGATTATGGGATCCTATCTATGCATTGGACAAGTATGGCTTAGGGTTGCTTATGTGATAGCTCTTATATGATTAGATAATCTTGGTATTTGACTATGTGTATAAATTATGTCTTGTGTAGATTGGGATATGTATTATGTTATGTTGGAGACTATGATTGTTAGTATGATGATATCTTTTTATGCTATGATGAATTGTATGCGAGTTGCTTTATAAGTTGCATTCTCCAACTATTTCAAAGATGATGTTCAAAACTGGCATATAGCATGATTTCAAATGAAATGTCCCTTTTATGCATGTTTTAAGGATTTTTGTGCATGGCTTCCATACTTAGTACTTTTTGTGCTAACCCCATCTTTCTACATTTTCAATAACTGTAGGCTTTGGAGATATTGGATTCCATCCTCGTGGCTAGGTTCATAGTAGATCAAGAAGAAGAAGATTGGTGAGTCCTCATTGTATTCGAGGGCTTGACCATATGTCCTTTATGTCTTTCTTTTATGTTGTAGACTTTTTGTAAGGGTCTTGTCCCTAAGATTGTATTCAAAGAGTTTTCTATTCGAATGTTATAGATGGTTTGAGACAGTGTGTATAGACTCTATTATTTTATAAAAGACTTTGATTGTAAAGAAAAGTTTTAAATTCCGCACTATTTTCCTCTGATCTTATGACTATGATTAAGCTAAGGGCTTGTATGAGACCCCTTCGGGGTCAAGTACGTCGTGTTACGTCTAGGGGGTACTCCCGGGTCATGACAGTTGAGGTTGGGTTTTCCTAGTAGTAATCTCTTGGGATGAATGCTCTTCCGCAAGTTGAGCTTGGGTTTTCTAGTAGCAATCCCCTAATCCCATAACTATGTGCCCTCATAGGTTACTTAGCTATTGGATCCACCTAAGCTAAGAGTATGGTTCTACCTTAGGCAAGTAAAACAACCTCTTTTCAGTGTGGGGTAGACATCGGATTCCATGTTAAGATCATATGGTCTATGTTGGTTAAGGCTAATTCCCACAACTAGAATATGAATTATGAATTATGGTTATCCAAGAACCTTTACTTAGCATGGGAGGGATTGTGGATCTTATTCATGCATTGCACAAGTATGCTTTGAGGGTAGTTATGATATGTTCCTCTTAGGTATGATGATCTATGTAATGAATATGCTTATGACTTATGTTTATGATGTATGTTTGATGGATTGTTGTTATAGTTTCCTTCCATGATATGATTGACTAAAGGTGATAGATTCCTTTTTCTATGAGAAGTAAACTAAGTATGAGATAAAAGATAGTAAGTATGTATGATGGCCTAAGGTGGTACTTAGTGTGGGTGAGATTATGGGGTCTTACCCATGCATTGCACAAGTATGACTTGAAGCTACTTATGGAGTGTTTCTCTTATGTTATGAAGAACTAAGTATTGACCAAGCTATGAATATAAAGTATCTCATATGTTCAAGGTACATGCTTTATGATGACTAATGCTTACACTATGTATATATTGGAGATTATGCTTATGAATAAGTGGTATTTCCTATGTTATTGGATTATGTCGTATGTTGACTTGTGCTCATATTATGTCTATGTTGGAGATTATGCTTACGATTATGTTATTGTATCTTACGCTTATGACTTATGTCTTAGATTGGCTAACACTTTTGTTATGCTCTTATGATGTCATGCTAGCTAACATATTTAGTACATTTTGTACTAACGCATACTCTTGCCAACATTCTTATCAAATGTAGGATTTGGCGATCTTAAGTTCATTTCTTGAGGATAGGTTTCTAGAAGAGCAAAGGAGATGAAGATTTGGTGAGTCCTCATAGCTTCGAGGATGTGATCACCTTTCCCTTTTATGTCTTTCTTTTATGTTTTAGACTATTGTATGGGCTGCGTCCCAAGGTTTTATTCAAGTTGTTTTAGATGGTTTGAGACAAAGTGTTATAGACTTCCGCTTGCATTTTATAAAGACTTCAATTGTAAACAAAAAATTTAAAATCTCCGCATCATTTCTATGTACTTTATGTTATGATATGCTAAGTGGCTTGTGTTAGGCCTTTTGGGGTCTAGTACGCCATCTTACATCTAGGGTGTACCCCTGGGTCATGACAGAAGCTTAGTCCTAGATATGTATGTCCTTACAAAATCCTGAAAAGGGTTAGTAATGTGGAATATGAGTTAGAGTTGTCAGCAGAACTAGCAACGGTTCATCCAATCTTTCACATTTCCTTGTTGAAGAAGTGTGTGGGTGATCCGACATCGATAATACCGTTAGACAGTGTAGTTGTAAAGGATAGCCTCACCTATGAGGAGATTCCAGTTGAGATTCTTGACTGCCAGGACCATAGGTAAAGAATTAAGGAAGTCGCTTCAATAAAGGTTTTGTGGAAAAGTCAGTCTGTAGAAGGAGCTATTTGGGAAGTATAAGCAGTCATGATGGCCAAGTACCCTCACCTCTTTCCTTCCAATCCCGTTTCAGCTTGAGGTAATAGTTCCTCTCCAGTATATCAGTTTACCCTTGTGTAATTCAGTCTCAGTATCTTGTTCCCTCAGTTATCTTTTCATTTTAACCCTTCTACATGTTCTTGGAACTCAGTTTAGTTAGATATCAGTTTCTGGCACCCAGTTGGTAGGGATTATAGCCTCTTCCCCATGCTCAGCTTGTGTAGTCTTCATTCGAGGAAGAATGATCCTAAGGGGAAGATATTGTAATACCTCAGGATTTAACTAAGAGTAAACAGGAGAAAAAGGGTGAACCACAGAGGGGTTCACAGACCGTGAAAAGGACCACGGGCCATGCAACCCCACAAGGTCCGTCAAGTGGCCCATGAAATCGACACTCCGCCCCAGCTCCTGTGAAGAACCACGGTGGACTGTACGGCCCATGGTGCTTCACACGGTCCATGAATTGGACCGTGGAGGGAACATGTTAGCCTTCAAGTTTTGGGTTAACTTGAAATGGTCATATCTTTTAGCACAAAATAGATTAGGTGGCCCATGACCTATCAAATTAAAGATATTTGAGTCCTTTTTCCAACGCCACCATATTTTCTAAAATCGAATCACGGAGTAAAAATTTATGCTCATTTCAGTAGATACATGTTAGGTAGGACCATAACCATGACCATTTGATGGGCAGTGGTCCTATTGATGGTTTGTCAGTCCCATCGTGAAGGCCTTCGTCAGCTTTTAAGTCAGGGTCAATTTGGTCCTTTCTTCTATGCATTGGGAACTCAAACTACATCATTTAATGCCTAAACTATGTCATTTTACTCAGTCTAAGCCTAATAATCTAATCAGGCAATACCCAGAACCCTCATTCTCCAAAAATCAGCCAACTTAGAGCAAAAAGAAGAGGAAAAGTTGCTAGTTCCTTCCAAGAACAAGTAGAGGTGTTCTTCAAAGTTCAACCCCAAAATCCAAAGGATTTCTCTATAGATTTCGTCAAGAGGTATGTGGGATTTCACTTCTGGGTTCCTTTCACCCATTGGGTCCCTAAAATTCATTTAGTATTTTCAATTCTCATGAACTGTACAGACCTAGGGTTTTCTAGATTCTCAAGGTGTATTGCAAATTCATTTATTAGTGTACTCTTGATCTAAATATCGTATCTCTTGATAAACTAGTATAATTCTTGGCATATTATTCAGAACCCTAGTTTGTATAATTTATCCTAGTCCATGAATTTTACTTGCTAGGCCATTCAAATAGAAAATCATGCTCCAAATTTCGAATGCCATGTTCTCAGTATATAAATGTTGCATTCTTAGTTAGCATGTCAGTATTTTGAGTTATTTAGTATTTAATGCATTTTAGCTTCATGAATATTCAGTGAAGAGTAGACTTAGCACCGAGTTGGACTAGGGTTCAGCGTACCCTTAAAGTCCCAAAACTACATGCCCGCGTTGGTTAATAAGTCCCCTCAGTTGGGCATCAGATTTAGTAATCACGCCATAATAATGCCTCTATACCCCTTGCAATGTATATTGGGTCTTCTCGATGGAACGTATAAATCAGACTCAACGTTTAGCTCACGTGGTTTATATCGATTAATAGTAGCTCCCACAGTCAGACTCTTAGTGCATTGACCAGGTTCTCAGCAGTTACTTCAGTATAGAGTTCAGTATGTTATCATCATAATTAGTACTTGGTCATTGCATCTAGTTTATCTTTCAGTTATACTTCAGTACATATCTATATCCTTGTTCAGATTATAATAATGCTCAGTTATGCATTGTTCAGCTTAGCATATCTATATCTTGCATGCTCAGTACATTCCAAGTACTGACACATATTTTGCGCTACATCATTTCATGATGTAGGTTCAGGCACTAAGCATCCATATCATGTTTAGTTCGATTCCTAGTCCAAATTCACAGCTTCAGTTGTGACTCCTCGTACTTCGAGGACAATAGACATGCTTTACTTTTTTAGTCTTTATTTCTAGTTTTCAGTTTTGTTAGAGTTAGTTGGGGGCATGTCCCAGCAACTCAATTCAGTTAGGGGTTTTTCATACATAGTAGTAGATTCAGCTCGAATTGTTAAGTGTTGTTTCAAACATCACTAAACTCTTATTATATTTTATATATTCAGATTAGTTGGGTTTTCCCCATTTCAGATATCCACTATTTTTAGCTTCCCCAATACATGATTTACTTAGTCATTTTTTTCACTATGTTTGTCATATGCCATACTCGGAGTTAGCTTGGGGTCACTCGTGATCCTAGGTCCCGTGATACGTCTAGGGTGTAGCCTTGGGGGGTGACAAATGTGGTTTGATAATATGAAGATGAATTCATCATGCATTTGGTGTTTCCTGATTAGGACTTGAGGTTTGTTGAATTCGATGGTAAGGAGTAGTATTCTTGGGATGAGATTCTCTATAAAGGCATAGAACATGAATCTTGTGGTTTAGATTAGTATAATCATCTCATGTTTAGCACCTTGTGATATAGAGTTAGTCTTAAATATAGTAAGAGCAGACAGTTAGACTTAGACCTTGATAAGAGTAATCATATACTCTTATGGGAGCAATGAGTTGCAGCTAATGAAGTGTAGTAATAAAAAAAAGAGCATAGTTTAGATATTTTGCTAGGCTTAGAAGCTACCAGTTTTATCACTCGAGGTATAGTAGTCATATTCTAACTTCGTGCTCAGATACCCTTGTTTCATGTCATGGCCTATAATCTAGAAATCTTATGTGAGATTCATGCCAAACGTGCTCTAGTCCAGGTTCAAAACTCTCAATATGAATCAGTTTCGCCTATGCTAGTAGACAAGTTCAAAAGTCAAAAAGATATTCAGACTAACTCCTTTCCCCCTCCATGTTCAATTCAACCATTATTCAAGTACGGATGATCTCAAGGAGGAGATATTGTAACACCTCAAAAATTCCTACGCAAAAACCCAAACCATTCTTCATTTTCATATAAGATCGTATCGGATGATTCTTAAATTGTACTTAGGTGTTAAGGTCAATTTTATAGTGTGAGAATAAATTTGGAGATGAATTAAGGTCACAAGAATTTCCTAGCACAAAGTTGAGTTGAAAACTTCTTTACCGATTAAGGTTTGATATAAGATTCTACTTTGGTCAACTCCAAATGATCACATCTCTTAGAATATGAAAACTTGTGTGGCTCGTAATCTATAAGATTAAATGCATTTGAGTTTTCTTTTCAACGCAACAAGTTTGCGTCATTTAGAATTTGGAGAAGAGAGTTATGATCATTTTATTAATTTGATGTGTGCACTGACACTTTAGTCGACGAGAAAACACCAAAAAGGTTCATTTTGTTTTTATATCCCTAAAAAACCCTATATGAATTTCTTGACTCCTAAAAGGCCCTAAACAGATAGATTTTTGTCTCTCAATTCCCCATTCTTTTCTCTCTCAAATTCCAGGGTAAACCCTAAGAAAAATCAAAGAATACTTCCAAGCAAGATTAGTTCAAATTTTTGTCAAGATTCTTCTTCAAGGTAAATCATTCTCCAAGAATTTCATTCTTTTCAACTCAAATTTCTTTACACAATTATGAATCATTGATAGAAATCTTAATTTTTAGTCATGGGATTTTCAAGAAACTAATTCAAGAATCTCAAGAAAAGTTTTCTTGATCGTTCTTCTTCAAGTTAGGATTGTTCTTCAAGATTCATAGAGTGTTTAAGGTATGTAAGGCTAGTCAAAAAGATGGACCAAGTTCGTCCTCAAGCCCTACATCTAAACTCAGACAACAAAAGTTATGTTTAGGATTTTACCCATAGTTTCTTTAAATCTAAATTCGGTTTATTTTTTATTCTAAGTTTTGATTCCTTAATCATTGAGATTCGATTTCCTCTTATACATGTTTATTCATATAGTGTTGTTCGTGCCTTCATTATTACATGAACCTTACTTATTGAAGTCATACTTTAAAAAGGGATCTTATATGAGTTTTTCCTACACATTGATTTCGTACTTGGAAAAGTAAGTCCATGATTATTTTTAAATGCATGTTTTGAAAAAGGTTTTTAAAAGGACATGAATGGTTTCGTATGTATTATTTGGAAATTGAGAAAGGAACAAGAATAATAAATTTTCTTTAAAAAAATCAGAAAAGTAAAGTACTTCCCTAAAAAGGGTTATTGAGCATATTGATGTTGATTATTTTAGAAGTAGTATTGAGCATTGATTTGGGTAAAAGTACGTTTTAACTCAAAGCTCCATAAACTGCGTAGTCAATATAGGATAGGATCACACTGACTTTCGAATGACTCCGCACCGCCTCTTTGTAACGCATACTGGATGGATCCATAGATTATAGTTGTTGTCTGATACCCCGTAAAGTATAAGACGGCTCTGGCAATGGGGCTAGGACGTCGTTTCACTGTTAGGTTCATAGTGATGGTTGTCGGTTAGAGAAACTCTCTAACAAAGTAAAGTATATTATTTTTATATAGGAAAACACAAAACCTGTCACGCCCCGAGCCTACACCTTGGATGTAACTCGCACTCAAAAATCATTGTTGGTTACCTAGTGAACCATTGGCCTAGCTCATTACTCAGCGGAAGCCTTACTCAAGAAAAATGAAAACTCATGATGCAAAAATAACTTTAAAAACTAATATATAAACTCAACTCCAATAATTGTCTAAAAATAACTTAACAAGTATAAATTAAATGCCTCATGGACTCAAAACATTACAACAACAAAGGAAATAATGATAGACTCCTCAAACTTTAGACTATCTATGAAGCCTCTACTATTACATAAGGATTATCGATATAAGTCCCTCGACATCCTAACAAATTGAAAATAAAAGTGGAACCCTCCGGAAGCAAGGAGGCTCACCATGGCTAACTGAACTTTAAGTGGTATCAATGAAGCTTCTGTTGATGACCCTGAATACCTGTATTTGCATCATGAACGATGCAAGCCAAATGGCATCAGTACATGGAATGTACGAGCATGTAAGGGGAATTCTAAAGCATAAACACAAGCTTGAACTGATAAAAAGGAACATACTTACCTCGTCTCATCTCACTCAACTCGACTCAACTCAAGGATACTCAACTCAAGATACTCAACTCAAGATAAAGAAACAATAAAACATGCAATATATGGAAAGCTTTCAAAACAATAAATAATAACTCAATTGTTTGAAGAAAAAAATACAATAATAACTCAATGTATTTAAAAAATACAATAATAACTCTTATTTGGGAGATTTATAACTAACAACTATCACAATGAGCTATGTAATGATACAACGTCTCACCCACGCTGCGAGTCCTATACCTTGTCGGGGTAGAGAACTCCTCAACTAAGTGAATCCACTAATCTATGCTTCAAACGCAATAAGGAATCATCTAAAAAGTATGACCATTTTTACCCACATTAGCTACATGGTTTATGGGGGCTGTGAGTTGTCTAAACTCTCCCCCATATTGGTGCTCAATATATACTACTCCCAATAATATAACTAATGCTCATATGTTTCAAAAAAAAATATTTCCTCATCCTCAAACTTTGAGATTATTACTCAAAAAGGTTCTCTTAAAAGAGATTATACTCAAAACTCCTCATGAACTCATTTGGAAATCGAAGTTTCCTCTTATCTTAAATGTAAAAATATTTACACTTGGGATACTTAGTTCCCATATATTCATTTTAAAAAATGAAACTCAACTCTCCTCATCCTCATACTCAAGTACTCAAGTCTTAAAATAAATTATAATTAATTGTAAAAGACTTCTCAAAATAGGGTTCATGCCGAATTATGGACGTGCGAATCAATTCAAGATTTTCAATATATATAAAACTCAATACTCGGAACTCAACAACTCCGGAACTCAAGGACTCAATGATACTACTCGTCTCAAGACTGCTCGACTCATAGGGTTCATGCAGAATTATGGGCATGACCGACTCAACTCAAGGACCTCCATGTATAACATATTGTAATCCATAATTATGAAATATACTTTAAGAAAGGGTTAGGAAAGCAATACTCAAGAACTTAGAACTCAGAGATACTACTCCACTCATATATACTTAAATTATGGAGTTCATGAGGAATTATAGACATGAACAACTCGACTCAAGGGTATCAATGAAAATATAGAACTCATGGGTACAACTCTTCTCAATCTAACACTTACTTCCTCAAAACTTAGCTCAAATCAAAAGTTGATCTCAAGGGATTCAAAATTTAACTCAAAGACTTTCTTGAACTCTACTCTTAACTCTTTCATGAATTTAAATTAGGAATTGAAGGAGCATGATTAGGATATATAGGATTTCCTAATGATTCATGAAGTTTAGATAGTTGATAATAAGAAACGGGGGAAGACACAAACTGGGGAGCATGTGCGCGACGCGGAGGAGGATTATTATTTTTGGTCTCAAAATAAATATTGGGAAAGTGGAGTATGTATTCTCTCAGCGACGCAGAGAAGAGGTGCTCAACTGGGTACTGAAATTTTGAAGCGTCTCCGTGACGCGGACCTAGGCACATAATTTTGCCCGATCTTTTCTTCCACTCCCAAACTCAATTCAATTCATACCCACTGCAAATCTAAGCTCAAAATTCACGAATTCTCATAACCCGGAAAAATCTTAGTGAAACCCACACAAAGAAATATCAATTAACTCATCTTATTCGAAAACCCTCGCCTCAAGAACTCAACAAGACTTCATTAACAAGGAATGAAGCTAAAACCTCAAGAACTCTTCCAGAATTAAAATCATTCAACCTCAAGAACGAAATTATGGATAAAAATCACATGATTGGCGTGTGGGTGAATGAACCCAACACTATGAGAACTTACATACCTCGAAAGAATCAAATTCTTGGCGGAAATCCTCAAAGCTTCGCAAGAATCTTGATCGTTCTTCCTTATCTCCTCTTTTCTTCTTCTTGAACTTCTTTCTAAACCCTAAGGGGTCGTTAGGTTTGAATACAATTTATGCTAGGTTTAGTTATGCTGGGATAAGTTATACTGGGATAAGTTATGATGGGATTAGTTTTTATTGCTTGTTTGCTTTGTCATATTCAAACTAATATTCATTGTATAATTTTTGAGAATAAGTTGTTTGTTTACAAATAAACCCTCACCTTAATTAGTTTTTTTTTACATTTTTTTGCAAGCTTTAGCTATTCATTCTTAAAATTAAAATTTCTATCTTATTTAGCTTAAATATTTTTGTGTGTGCATTTCCATGATTGTGCCGTATGCTTTAAAAATTAAACTTTCATCTTATTTAACATAAAAATTAAACTTTCATCTTATTTAGCTTAAAAATGAAATGGTCATCTTATTTAGCTTAAAAATAAGATTTTCATCTTATTTAGCTTAAAATTAAAACTTTCATCTTATTTAGTTTAAAAATACAACTTTTATCTTATTTAGCTTTAAAAAAAAAATTATTTTAAGTTTATTAAAGTAAAATAAATTTATTATTAAAGTTATCTACATTTAAATTATAGAAAAAACATATTTTTTAAGTAGTAATAAACTATTTAATGAAAAATATCTAATTTAGTAGTGGAGTGAACAGTTTAAAGAGAAATCAAAATATAAATAAACATAATAATTATGCAAATAAATTCAACTTATAATACATTCATAAATAAAAATTGTATTTATAAAATATAATTTTTTAATAGAAAAATATATTTATCATAAAAACAACGAATATATAAGGTTGTGAATGTTATTATAATTGTTATTAGAAATTATGTTAATACGTAAGAATGTAAAAGTGGTGTATAAAAGAGAGTTTAAGGGGGGGGGGGGTATTTTTGTTAATTTACACACCTTATCCCAGGATAACTTATCATGGGATTACTATACCACCCCCAGTGAGGGATAACTTATCACAAGACTAATTGTTAATCCTGGGATAAGTTATCCTTACCTTTGCAACCAAACAATGAATTAAAGACCACTAAAAAGGTATCCCAGGATTAATTCCTCTTATCCATCACACCAAACAACCCCTAAGCGTATTTTAGGATTATGAAAACTGACCCAAATCAGTTTAGACCCCTAAAATATTACCAAAAACGTTTAAAGCTGATGGGGAAAGGAAAAGACCAAAATACCCCTCACTAATTCGGATAAATTTCCTTAATTGGACAGTCTAACTTCAAACGGGAATATCTCCCTCATCCAAACTCAAAATTTCGCAAACTCAGCGGCGTTGGAAAGAGAACTCAGAGATCTTTCATTTGATATCTTATGGTTCTCCTAACTCATCATGTGCTAAAAGTTATGGTCATTTCAAGTTTACCCAAAACTAAAAAGGACTTACGAATGACTTGAATGAATTCTCTTTAGTTCTTTTTAAAACTCAAGGTGCTACATCTAGTGACCTTAACTCTTAAGAAAATTTAAATTCCTCAATAAAAATTTACTCACAACGAAGAATGGTTCGAGTCTTAGCTCACAAATTTTTCGGGGTGTTACAGTATCTTCCCCTTGAGATCATTCGTCCTCGAATGACGGCTGAACTGGGTATAGAACGGGGTTACTCTTACCATCTCCTCTGACTCACATACTTGCCTATTAACATAGGCTGAACTGATTCGCACCAAGAGTTAGGACTTTCTATTGCACCTAAATCAAGAACGATACTTTTGTGAACATAGTCACGCTCTCTCTGAAGTTACCTTATCTGGAACAAAGGAATTCAAGGCATGAAGTAAGAATAGGAATACCATTGTCACGACCCAAGCCTAGGGCCTAGACGTGACCGGCGAATGGGGAACCCGAAGGAACCCCAAACAAGCCTCATAGCATATCATTACACATCCTTGGTCGCGGAAGCAATTAAAATGACCATAAGCGATAAGCATA
>JAJOOF010005763.1:0-28854 GCA_029582545.1 Solanum lignicaule
ACATTTTTTTACCTATTATACCCTCAATTAATTACTTTGAAAGAAGTAAAACTTTTTGAAAATCTCAAGTTTTTAATTCATTCACTTCATAATTAATAGGGATAAAATAGTAAACTCACTATGTTAATCATTATTTCTTAATAGATGTGTCAATTCAAAAGTGAAAAAGTAATTAAGGACAGAGGGTGTATCTTGTTATAACATTGATGCCAGTTTTTGATATCATTAAGGGGAGTTTGGTATGTTGGACATGCGTAAATAGATTAGATAGGATTGTTTTATTTCTTATTTAATTATTAATTTTAAGATAATTAAGTTATATCAAAATTAATAATTAGTATCAAAATAAGTTATTAACATTTTTTATACCTTATTTGATTATCAATTTTAAGATAATTAAGTTATATCAGAAATAGTAACTAGTATCGAAATAAGTTATTAATTATGTCAGAAGGTCAAATAATAATATTTTCATACTCCAGAAGTTCCTCAAACCCCTTTTCACTAAATAAGATAGAGGGATCAGATGTGGTGCGGTAAATAGAGGTTCTCTTTCCTTAATTAAAGGTCTCGAATTCAAGTCATGATATGTAAAGTCCTTAATAGAAAGCACTTCTCCACAAATGAAGTCCTACGTAATACAAAATTAAATAGTCAAACTTTAATACAAATATCAGATGAAAAAAAATTAGAGGATACACACTCCTAATAGTTTAAAGAAAACCAGAAATAGGCCAGAAATAACATAGGCATTCCTTAAACTACAACAATTATTGTCAGATATGATTATGTCTGATCATCAACTGCACAAATTTAGGAATGAGATAATATTTTTTTGCTGTCTACATTTGATGATTAGAAATTATAAATGCTTATATCACTAATTTATTTATCTTTGTATAAATACAGTATATACTACTTCTCTATTTTAAATATTTATTTTAGACCTTACTTATACAATTTTCTATATAGTCTCAGTCTGGTTGGTCTAACTTTTAAAATCTGCTTATTTTTATCACTTTGAAAAATAGCCGTTTTTATTTATTTAATCAATTTCAAAAGTACTTTTATCATTATTAAAATAGCATTTTTTAGCTTGATTGAATTTTCAAAAAAGTGGTTCCACGAAAAAAAGCAATTTTTTAGCTTATGCCAACTTCTAGTACTGTACAAAATCACTTATTTTGTTTCTATAAATTAGGTCAAACACTTCAATCTTTTAAACTAAACATCTTTTTGAAAAACATTAGCTTTAATTTCTCAAAAGTTATGTAACCTAATTATTTTGAATTAAGAAATCATTTCATTAAAGAAAACAGCTCAAAAATCTTCATGACTGCATGGCTTCATAATGATTAACACCATGGCGCTAATTGTTATGATACTCAATTAATATTCTAATACTGCAAGATTTCATATTAAATACCTTAATTAAACATGTAATATATAAATAATACGAAAGTTATAAAAGTAGGGAAAATTTTCCCTAAAAGTTGATCGAAAGGCTGTTAAAGTTCGAATTGCTTTCTGAAGAGGAGACATCAATTAGGTTTTTTGAGCAAGAGAGGGCCAGTACCCCATAATTACAAGACCAATGTGGGGTTTAAGTTCGGTTAAATTAGCAAATAGTCTTTATTCAACATATGTAATTGATGAAAATAATCACTAGATGAAGGAACTTTAAAGGAAAAATAATATAATTAGATAACCATTCCTATCATATTTACTAATTCTCTATAGTTTGAAATAATTACATATTGTTTCACTAATTAATCATTTCATATTAGATTTCAAGTTTCATACACCTAGATACACGTGTTTTTGCTACCAGATACATTAAATTAGGAAGAGAGGTAAGCGAGAGAAGGAGAGAGTCGAACGAGAGAAGAAGAGAGGTGAGTGAGATCCCCAGATACATGAGAATCTCACTAGATAAATGTATATGATATATCTGATATAGGGAAAGAGGAGAGTGACAGCGAGATGGGAGAGAGGCGAGTAAGAGAGTCAGATACATGTGAATTCACGTGGATACAATCTATCTAGAACAAATAACACCTAATTTTGACCTCATGTATTCAAGATACATGTATCTAGACGTATTTAGACACACCAAATACATGTATCCAAAGTCCAAAATTCGGTAAGATTCGTAATATTGCAAACTAACATGAATCTAAGTAATTAGCTCCTAAACTAGTAGGATTTTTGTAAGTTACCCCTTTTTAAATTTCACAGGTGAATTTCAAATTATATATATATGTGCATAGATCCAATATATGTTATTTTATCTATCTCAATTTATCTGGCACTTATACATTTATGAGAGTAACTTTTTTATATGTTGTTAATTATTGTAATCTATAGTACTTTTTACGTAATTTGCAAATAATATATGTTACTTCATTTGTCTCAATTTATGTGATACAAATGAAATTTTGAGAGTCAACTTAACAATTTTATTTTTTTTAATAAAATAAAATATTTTAAGTTGTTAATTATTGTGATTTATAGTACTATTTTTTCATAATTTTTAAATACATAATATTTTTTTATTATTATTATTATTATTTTTTAAATAAAAATAAAAATACATAATATACTAAAGAGGAAAGTAAAATAAATAAATTTGAAATGGACATAGTACTAATTAAATATATAAAGATGAAACTGAAATAGAAGGACATATTAATCAATTCACCGATTGACCCTTAGCAGTTCACATTCTCTTCTAGTTACTTCAACGATTCTATGAAAAGAGGTTGAAAATCGCATTTTGGGAAATCTTTCTTCCCGGTGAAGCGCCTTGGAATCTCGTTGTCTCAATTTATGTAGCACATATAAACTTAGGAGAGTCAATCAAATTTTTGTATATTTTTTAAATATTTTAATTTCTTAATTATTGCAATTTATAAGACTTTTTATATAATTTATCAATAATATATATTATTTTCTTTGTCCTAGTTTATGTGATACAATTGAAATTTTGAGAGTCAATCAAATTTTTAACATTTCTAAAAAATATTTGAAGTTGTAAATTATTGAGATTGTAGTACCTTTTTTTTTTTTGGTAATTTTCAAATACACAACACCCTGAAAAGAAAAGTAAAATAAATAAATTAAAACTCAGAAAACACTAAATATAAATTGAGGAGATCTCTGTAGTGCCACTTTTTTCATAATTTATAAATTCATAACATACTAAAAATAAAAGTAAAATAAATAAATTAAAATGAAGAAAACACTAAATATAAATAGAGGAAATTCAAACAGAATGACAAATCGGTCAATCAACTAATTTACCCTAAGTTGCGGATTCCCTTCTATATAATAGTGTAATATCCTAAAAAATTTCTTATAAAATTTAAAATTGTACAATAATAGCTATTATTTTCAACCCGAAATGACTAAAACCAATATTAGAATTTTGGAAGGAAAAAAAATGATTGAGAGGGTATTTGACCTAAAGCTTATATGTTTGACCTAAACTAACGTGAACATAAGTAATTAGCTTCTAAACTAGTAGGATTTCTGTAAGGTATCCCCTTTATAAATTTCAAATTATATATATACTAGATATAAGAGTCTGTGCAAGTATGAACACAATATATGTTACTTTATCTGTCTCAATATGTGGCACACATACATTTATGAGAGTCATTTTTTATATGTTATTAATTATTGTAATTTATAGTACATTTTACGTAATTTGCAAATATTATATGTTACTTTATTTGTCTCAATTTATGTGATACAAATGAAATTTTAAGAGTTAATAAAAAAAATAAAAAATAAAAAATATTTTAAATTGTTAATTATTGTAATTTATAATATTATTTTTTTCATAATTTTTAAATACATAACATACTAAAGAGGAAAGTAAAATAAATAAATTGAAATGAACAAGAGTACTAATTAAATATAAATAGATGCAATTAAAGCAAAAGGACAAATCGATCCATTCACAGATTGACCCAAGGCATTTCACATTCTCTTCTAGTTACTTCAGTTTTCTTAATTTATGTGGCACAAATTAGCTTAGGAGAGTCAATCAAATTTTGTATATTTTAAAAATATTTTAAATTGTTAATTATTATAACTTATAAGACATTTTATATAATTTATCAATAATATATGTTATTTTCTTTGTGCTAGTTTATGTGGCACAATTGAAATTTTGAGAGTCGATCAAATTTTTAATATTTTAAAAAAATATTTAAATTGTAAATTATTTAGATTGTAGTACCATTTTTTTCTGGTAATTTTCAAATACATAATATACCGAAAAGAAAAGTAAAATAAATAAATTAAAACGAAGAAAACACTAAATATAAATTGAGGAAATCTTTGTAGTACCACTTTTTTCGTAATTTTTAAATTCATAACATACTAAAAATAAAAGTAAAACAAATAAATTAAAATGAAGAAAACACTAACAGGAAATTCATACAAAATGACAAATCGATCAATCAACTGACTTGCCCTAAGTTGTGGATTCCCTTCTATATAATAGAGTAATACATATCCTAAAATTTTACTTATAAAATTTAAAATTGTACAATAAGCTATTATTTTCAACCCGAAATGACTAAAACAAATAATAGAATTTTGAAAGGAAAAAAAATGATTGAGAGGGTATTTGACCTAAAGCTTATATGTTGGTCATATTTTGATTTATATTATAAGTGGTAAGAAAGGTATAAATTTAGTAAAAAGAAGAAGAAAAAGAACAAGAATTTATTCCACTTATCCTTATAGAGAGCTAATTAGCTTTTTAGATAGGTATACAACAAACAGTAAGATTAACTAACTAATTATTGTAAAATATATAGGATACATGAATGATGAAATTAGGTATTGTTAGGTCAACACATGCTATACTTTTATTTTTAATCAAAATTTTGAAAAAAAAAAGGTATAATTCTTTCAATGATAATCTTTTAAGATCACAGAATTAAACATTATTTTGATATATTCTTCATATCTTTAGTTTAAAGGCTATAAATTATTATATTTTTACTTTTTAAACCCCATACAAAGTCAAAACGAAATAAATAAATGAAAACGGAAAGAATATAATTTTTTTTTACACAAATCTCATGGTCTTAAGAACTAATTACATCATATCCAACTCTTTTTTCAGATTACAAAAATCTCTTAAATTTGCTGGAACCCGGATACATCCCAAAACGTCCCGATACATCGCATCTCAGTTTCAGATACTTCACTCAATGTCTCGATACATCGCGTCTCGGTTTCGGATACATCACTCAATGTCCCGATACAATGCGTACATCCCGATACATAGCGTAAAGTGATGTATTAGACCGATACATCCCGTAAAGTGATGTATCCGAAAATAGAAGAGTAAGAATTTTTGTAATTATTTCAAATGTAGAAAATGTTAAAACATATAGTAAAATAAGTTGTATATTTAGGTAATTTTCGTAAGAATATTACATTGTTGATTGATGGGTCCTTAGTGGATCCACAAACAATTTTGGCCCAGGAGGACAAAATTATATACCATAGGTCCCAAATGTGGCACCCCAGCAGTCCAACTAGAGGTGTTGGTTTGACCAACGTTGTTTTAAGAGATGATTATAGGTCTTGCATAATTCGATCATATATATATATGCTATCTACACATAATATGTATATTAATAGTGTATATTTAACTGTCCCAACAATATATATCTATAATTTTTCCATTATTTTACCCTTTACCCATAATTACCCAACAACACGAACCGAAGGTACATTTTCATTTTTAAGCCTCAAATTAAGTCCTTAGCATTATCTTGAGAATAATGATTAAAGAAGAATTTAAAACCACTTTTATAAATGTAGTTTAAATTATTTATTTATTTTTTAAAAGAAAAATCTTAGCTTAGTCATTACTTTGCTGTATTTCCTTGACTTAAAAAAAAGAAGTAAAAATAAATAAATTGTACTCCCTCCGTCCCATTTTATGTGGCACCATTTCCTTTTTGGTCAGTTTAAAAAAAAATGTCACATTTCCTTGGTAAGTATTTAAAGGTACAATTTCTCTTTTATTCTTGTTGGTCCCACTTAATCTTAAAAATAGTACTCCAATATATTTATGAGGAGAGAGAAAAATAAATCTACTTTTTAATATGACTACTTTTTGAAGGGACAATTTGATAAACATTTCAAAATCTTCATTTATTTTTTAAACTCCGTGTCCGGTCAAATTTTGCCACATAAAATGAAACGGAAGGAGAAGTAGTTTAAAGGATACTCTTGACCTTTTTATCATATCTTATCCCATTTGAAGAATTGCCATGAAATTTTGGAAACTAAAGCTTTACGCAGGCGATAGAAGTACCTTCGTATTTTTATATGCTAATGTTGATAATGGGCTTCTAAGATACTACTATCAAAACTTCTAAGAATTTAAAAAGAGTATCCGGATAAAAGGTGAATTTTACTAAATATGTTATTTTTTTTAGTAAAAAATAGGGGAAAATAATCAAATACCCCATAAAAGTAAAATAATTACAAACATATACCCTTTACATTCATACCCTACTAAATAATTAATTATATACCCCTTACTAATTTCGCTTAACTGATACTAAATTAGTATATATATATACACACTGTATTGGTATCGTTAAGGCTGATAATTTCGCTGAATTGATACTAAATCAGTATATATATATATATTGTATTGGTATCATTAAGGCTGATAATTTCGCTGAATTGATACTAAATCAGTATATATATATTTTACTGGTATCATTAAGGTTTCTTGTTAAGAAATTACTCATTAGTCAATGATATTATAAGAGTATATATGTATATTGTTGTGGTATCATTAAGGTTTCTTATAGTATCATTGACTAATGAATAATTTATACAGTAAGATTGATATTTTTTATTTAAATAAAGTTATATCTATTTAATATCTTTTTTTTTAATTTAACATTATTTATTTATTTTCAAATATTTTTTTTAAAAAAATTGACGTAATATTCACATGCAACACAAATATACTAAACTAATAACAATAATTATGGGCGCCTGTATAATTTAGTACATCATGGGCAAAAATCTTAGTATGACTATAATTATCGACTTATCGTGATTGTTTTCAATTGAACAACAATGCCATGAGGGAATTGCGGGATTAAAAATCTTGTAATCATGACAAAATAGAAACAAGAAGTCTGACCATTGAACTATCCCTTAGAAATTATCTCCTTTTTTTTGTTTTAATTTTATCTAACATAGTTTGATTTGATATAATATTTTCTAATATTTATGATCTTAGATATTAAAAATAAATAAATATTTTAAAATTAAATTTTTTTTAAATATATAAATAGATGTTACTTTTTTCAAAACAGGCTAATAAAAAAATAAAAAAAATAAAGTAACTATTAAGATGAGCGGGTACTATTCTTATTTGAGAGAAGTATTGAAACACTTTTAAACTTGACGTGAATTATTAGTTTTGTCCCCGAACTATTGACAATTTTAAATGCACTCCTCCCCCTACTTGACTAACTGAACTCAAATACACTCTTGATCTTGCCACACGAGTGAAATATACCCCTAAATTCTCGTCAATAGTTTAAAGTGTTTTCAACACTTCTATCACATTTTTATTAAGAGCCCCTACAAAGAGTTTGAGATCACTTGATATGCTATGTGGCAGATCAGAGGTTTATTTAAGTTGAGTTAGTCAAGTAGAAAAATAATTTTAATGCTGTCAATATTTCAAAGATAAAACTAATGCCTAGTTTATGAGTGTCTTCAATACCTCTCTCCTCTACTTTTGGATGGAGGGGTCAAGCAAATATATTTTCATTTCGCAGGCCTAAAGGATTTTGTCCAATTATAATTATAGTAACGTCCTTAACGCAAATTAGTTTAAATTTAACCCACTTAAGAATTGGAATTTTGTGTATATTGTGATTCTTTAGATATTTCTTATTTTGGTTTCTTTCAACAGTAATATTTTCTACATTCGAAAAAAAAAGAAGATAAAACGAAAAGCAGAAGGAATGAAGAACATAACATGCTTTGGATTGGATAAAAGATTCCTAAAAGATTGCAATATTCTAAAATTGCAAGAATATATTTACATCAAAGCATCAATGCTTGGGAATACTAGTAAAGCTGAATGATAGTTAAAAGAGCAACCCACTCAAAACATTTACATGAAAAGAAGTGAACAGAATCATCATAAAGAATGGTGGTTATTTAACCTAACTCATTACAAAAAATAAAGAATTTTAAGGTAATTATTCAGAGCTAATAATATACTTATTGTTATATTATATTATAACAATAATACTATAAATATAGGTATTTATAACCAACACTTATAAATGCTGCTAAAGATTTTGACAATTCTGAATACAATTACATTTACTCAATTATAGCTAAATTATTTTACGATAATAAATATGACATCTGAATCTTAATCAACACTTAATATAAATACTGCTAAAAACTTTAACTGAATAAAATAACATTTACTCATAAATTGTCGTTAAATATTTTTGCGAGAATGAATATTAGTCCTATACCACTTGATGTCTTGTAGTGAGTTTACAAGATAGCATTGTTTGGTGGGGGTGAAAATTGAAATTGGTTTATAATATGATATTACACACATCACACATGTAGGTCAAATATTAAATGGACAATCTAGGGTTATAGGTCATGATATCTTCTTAGTTAATTTAAATTAGCAGAAAGGAGTTTGAAAAAGAAAGAAGTAGTATAGTAATCAATATGGTGAAGTTTAAAGGTATAATATCTGACCTCTAAAGAGTAATGTCTAGCAATGATTGTGTCTGTGAGGCATGGTCAGCTTTCTTGGCTTGATAAAAACATTTTATAAGCTAATAAAAGGGGATTTTCAAACATTATTATCAACAAAAATTAAATATTGTGGGGAAGGGGGGCATAGTCATTGAGGTATACTCGTGGCTGACCATATCCACCCAGCCAAAAAGTCCAAAGTGGAGATTTTCCTAAACCATGATTTTGGGTAGGTTATTATTAGAATTTTTTTTTTCTTTCAACTTTATGAAGTACTAATATGTATGATTTTCTGGTCTGATTAATCTGAATTTATTTGGCATAGAGTCTACTTAATTAAAAGAGAATTATTTTTATTAACGAGTCGCATGGTGTGAAGTATGAGGTATAATAATTTTAAGAATAAAATGCAGAATTATTTAATTCTGCGTTTGGTTGGAGGTTAAGCAGTCCTGACTCCTGAGATTATTTATCCCACTGTTTATATATACCTTAGTGATGAGATAAGTTATCTCATATACATGGTGAAATAACTTATCCCAAGATATCTTATCTTGAAATAATCAATTCCAAAATAACTTGTTCCCCTTGTCCTTTTCCATTTTTTATAAAATATTTTTTTTTTCACTTTATGCATCTAGTATTCAGGATCCACTAATGTAATTAACCCAATTATTCGTTTCATGTAGAGTTTACTAAAGAAGAAAGTGTTTTCTATCAATTTTTTTATTTTTTTAAATTTAGAATTCGAACCTGAAATCTCTGAGATCCTATCGATGTTACCTCACTATTTAATGGCCAAAAACGGAATTAAAAGAATTGACAAAATTCTTATGTGTGGTTTCATGCTTGGAGGATCTTAATGAAGGGACCATGTCCAGCTTCTTGCATCAACATGATTATGATGTCCCTCATGCTATGTACACAAATTCTCATTCTCTTTTAAGATTTGCTTGCATTCATGAAAGCCCATCATTAGGGGAAACTTCTTTTGAGTCATTGCATGCACATGCTCCTCCTTATATCATCACTATAATTAGTCATTTCTTTGATTACACAACCATCTTGTCTCTTCAACAATTCATTTCAAAATTTTAAAATTTGGTTCCTAATTATGTATTTCATGACTTTAATCTAATGCAAAAGAGCTCTAATTAACATATTTTTACCAAAATGAAGTCTTAAGGACTAGTTCCTTTTTGACCTAGCCTTTGCCAAAACATAGCAAATAGCCAATGTAAAAGCTTAGTTCTCAAGTAATAAATATTCCAATTCAAACCAAACAAAATGAAAAGGCACCACAAAGACTTTGAAAGATAAAGGCAAAAGGTGGAGTCAACTCATAAGTGAAGCTACAATTTCAACTTTATGTGTTTTGAGTTTTATAATGACGGTTTTGAGTGTAATAATTGGATTCTAAATGTAATATTTGTACGTATTTAATGAATTTATAACATAAATATATTGTTTAAGCAAAATCTACTGAGTTCAATCGAATCCGCATATGGGCTGCCTCCCCGCCCTAGAGTCAAGATTTGAGACTTATCATGAATTCAGGATTCTAATGACCCTTCAAAGTTATTGATTCTGAATTAATAACTTGTACATATGTAATGAATATTTTAAAACATATATGTATGCAATTAGGACCAAAGCTACTAGGGTCGATCGAATCCATAATCAAAGAGATAAAGATATCTAAGACATTTTACAGATATGGTCGGTAGATTTTTACAAAGAAAATATGAGGTAAAAGTGTGAAGTTGCAATTTTCAAAATTGACTTAGAATTTTTCAGGAGGTGTAGTGGACATGAGGAGATTGACTTGATAGCAATATGTGCATAGTGATGTTTTAGTGGAACTAATAGAAAAGAACATTTTCAAGTGGATCTAGTCTTCATATCCTGTCAAGATCAGCCCACTTACTTTCAAGTGGAATTGGAGAGTAATTCAACCTTAAAGTCAACTTATCCATCCTGATGTTAGGCCCAAAATGAAATGTTGGTCCAGACCTGCAGGCCCATCCACACCATGTTTCTCTAAAAATGTATATTTTTGGGAATTACTTTTTATCAAAATTAACTTTTATTTATTGAGAAAAGTAGTTTCTGTTTGACAATTCACTTGAAAAGTAATTTTTCAGGATTTGATTAAAAAAAATTGTGTTTGACCCCTATCTTTCCAAAAATAAAAATGATTTTGAGTGAAAAAAGAAAAGAAAAGTGGATTGTATTTATACTTCGAGATATATAAGATTAAACAACACAAATCTTACTAGTTTAGTACCTAATTATCTTTCTTTCAATTTGCATAATGGAGAATCGTACCATATTTTTCACCTCAAATACATGTATCTGTCGCTTCCAAATACATGTATCCGAGACACATAATAATCAAATACATATCAAGTCTAACTAGTTAAGAAATGCAACTGAAACCAATAAATTGAGGAGGAAATCGCGCTTGCAATAACTTTGCAATATTCTAGCGCATGCAAAATAAAATAAAATCAATACAATCAAAATCCTTTCATTTTTTTGGGGAGATTCAACAAACTTTACACTTCTCTTCTTCTCCTTAATTCTTCTTCAATAATTTTGAGCTTTTTTTTCTTCAAAAAATGGCAACCTTTCGAAATGTGGATTTCAGTATCTGTATGTATATGGTGTGATTTGTGTGTATCTGGAGTGACGAACTCAGAAATCTCGTGAAGGGTGTCCAAGATTTAATATATATGTATGAAAAATAGTTTTTGACTTATAAATTTAGTACAATTTTCTATATACATAGTATAATTTTTCGACAAAGAGTGTCCGATTGGTTACCTTGGGCTATATGTGGTTAGGCCACTGGTGGCGAGCAAGATTTGTTATGTATCTCAAATACATGTGAATCCACTTGGATGCAGTGTATCTAGAACAAAACACCTAATTTTGACTCCATGTATCTGAACGTATCTGGAAGCACTAAAATCAGATAAAATTTGTATTATTGCAAACTAGAGAACATAAAAACTTTATTCTTCTACCTAATTTCTAAATGTATTGAAGTCCTGGATAGTAAAGAAAAGTGGGATGCTATATTTTTAATATTGAGATTTGTAAACATGTTAATAGATTCTTGATTTTTATCTCCATTTTTGGGTGCGTGTGTTATATCTATGTAACCAGGACCTCTCATGAGAAATTAGATCCTAGAGTTGTGAGATATGTCTTCACCGGATAATTAGCTCCTAAACTAGTAAGATTTCTATAAGTTAAACTAAGAATAAAGGATCATAGGAATATGGAAGTCTATGAGGAAATCTTGGATGATATTTACAAATAATAGAACTCATAAATGCTGCATAAATCCAGTTGTGTGAAGCAATGAGTTTACCTCCAACTCAAACGCTTCTTTCTTAATTAATACTAATCCTAAAAAAAAGTGTTTGTATTATTATAAATATAGTCCTTTATTAAAGAGACTCAGACACCTATACTAAGAGGATAGCAAAAATCAAACCATATAATGATCATTCTTATATTCATGTCTAACCATTCAAGTGTGACTGAAAGGAACAGGTTGACCAACAAGGGTTGTGGTAGAGTGGTAAGTACTCCTTCATCCTTAACCAAGAGATCTAGGTTCGAACCCCCTTGGGTACGGAATCACCTTTGTTAGGGAAACAAAAAAAAAAAAAGGAACAGGTTGGAGTACACAGTTCATGTACATGTATCACAATGTTCTTCAATTCTAGTTTGTTGAGTGAGGATTGTTATTGAATTGTACCTATTTCCACCTTTTTAAAAATCATTGTTTTAGGTAAAAATCTTTAAAAATTTCAGCTCCGAGTTAAGGGTAACTCGGAGAGGACTCAATCAAAAATCTTGAACAAATCATTGTTTTGTTAAGGATCATAGTTTAAGTAAAGTTTAAGACAAATCCTGCTAAGGTGAAGGTTGTGATTTTTCATCCTTGTGAGTCGGGTGCTTTCCACGTAAAAATCCAGTTACTTTACATTCCGCAAATTGTTCTTATGAAACATATAAAGTATCTCTGATTTTTACCGAACTAATAGACTAAAGTATCACAAGCAAATCACCCATGCAAGCTGCTAATAGGGCAATTGAAACCACCCAAAGGATTTCTTCTTTGATGCTGCGATATTATTCAGTGCATAATACAATACATAATGCGTGTGTATACTATATATAGTACAATGTTTACACATTTCTCCCTGTATCATACCCAGCTAATTTAGCTTTTACAAAGTTTTTCTTATTATTCCTCATATTGCAATTCCTACTTCTCACTTCTCCTCCAATAGCTGAAGGTGAACATGATGTGATGGCTTTGGATCACGTATAATCATACAGGCAACTTCATGGGAGGTAAGTGGTCACACATCTGATACCATGAGAATATGATCACATCTGTGGTCTTCTCTGAACAACATACAACGAGAATATGATCACATCTGTGGTCTTGTCTGAACGACATAAACCTTTCCATCCCTCACTACACCCTCGATGTCTTGAGGAGAGCCATATAGCTCCTCGATAGCATGTCCAGCACGAGCAATGTTGGACAGGATTGTCTGGCGGAAGTTACCATCAGTTATCAATGGGTCAGAAGAGTAATCAATTACAACTTTTTCCTCCTCATCCATTGGTACACTGCAGTAAACCAATACGTAAGCTGTTATGGTGATGCTATAAAAGTTGAAATCAAAGTATTTTGTTACAAATAGAACTGCTATGAAATTGAAGCATATGCAGTATATATGCCCTCTTGGGGAAAAATAAAGAGCTCAGATCAGGAGTGTATAAAGGGACGTGTTGTGATATATAGGGTTGCTTTAATCTTTATTGGTTGTCCTTCTGTGATATATATATATAGAGACAGAGAATCCAAAATATTAACTTCCGAAAAAGCTGCATTATTCATCTACCCAAAACTAGGAAAATGGTAACTGAGTAGCTGTCTTAAAAAAGTTCACCAACTGAAAACCTATGAGAGAAGTTACCTGTCATAGAGGCCAGCACCGGCATAACCTTCCAAATCTTCCCCATTGGAATCAGATCGGAAGATGATAGATCTTTTTATGAAAAGGCCGATCGGTTTGCTTGGGTAACCTAACACCTGCAAGTATATTTAGATCCATCAGAAGATTCAGAACAAAGGTGAGAATCTCACTCTTTCCCATTTAATTACTATCAATAGAAGCCCCTACGACATCTGCTTGGACACTAAATAGCTACTCATCTATCTTAAAAATGAAAATTTCAGAGGAGGTCAGGTGGAAGGGAGGATATATAAGGGGTCTACAAAAGGTAAATGTGACTCAGGAAGATCAACAGGCACCAATACTCACTTGAGGAGAGTTGAGATCCTTTTTCTTGCAGATAAAACTCAAAGCACGTCCTGGATAAGCTCCAACAAGTGTTTCCCCAAGGCCCCTGACCACCTGTACAGAAGGAAAGACATAAGCACCCTTTTCCCTTCATGGAAGCAAACATATTCCAAGATGTCATGCTTTAGTGATTTCTTTTTTATGCCTCTTGTCCAAGCTAATTTCAATTAATGATCTACCTTAAGAAATATGGTTACTTGTCGAGATAATGGCAGACAGAGGAAGCAGAAATTGAGGAAGAGGACAGCTGCTAAGGTAGGATATAGTTCATTTTTTAATGTTCAATTAAAATCCAATACAATGATAAAAACCGCTGATCTGACATTACCTCGGCATATATTTCTGAGTCGTCTCCGGAAGATGGGTTGGTTGTGTGAATGACAAATGCATAATCAGCATTTATTATTTCTTGAACAAGGACAGCCATGCACAGATAGTCATGATCCAGTTTCACCTTCCTTGTGCTGAAGTATGCTCTCTCATTCCATTTTGAAGCCCACACCTGGAGAACATAAATTATGAAAATGCATGTCCACCTACTGGATAGAAATTCAAATGATATAAATGTAACAAGTAAAATCTCCCAAGATGCCAGTATTTCAAGAAGCAACATATATATGAAATCTTTGAAAAGCCAGATACACCTAGCACTCCAAGAATGAACTCGTATTTCACGAAATCCTTGACAAACAAAGGCTTCAATGTAAAATATTACTATTTGTCTATAGCCTACTACCTGTCACATCAAGATTTGAGCTACAGAATTACAGATATTAAGGAATGCTATAGAAGGTTTACCTTTTTTATGGCCATCCATGCTTGTTCCCACCGCTTTGGACCTTCATCACCAGGCCAAGGCATGCCAGAACCCTGCATCTTCTCCTTCAGCTCTTTGACCTATAAAAGTATGATGACAAGTGTGTTGGCCAAAGATATCAATCTTCTCTGATGTAGTAAAGCCGGATGCCTTTGAAAAAATGATCAAGGTATCTATTATCCAGGTCGTGAATTTCTTTTTATGACTAATAAACACGTCTGAAGGGATTGAATCAAAAGAAAAAACTTTCCTAGCTTGGTAGGTTGATGAAAAGAGAATTAAAGCACCCATTAGAGAATCCAAATGTCTTCTCAGCTTACAAAAGTTTCAGTAAGTTACATTAAGGAACAATAAATCAGAAACAAAGCGAATAAACAAAGATACCAATTGAGCTGGTGCTGAAAGATCTAAAACCGTTGTGCGAATTTCACCAAGAGCACTGAAGTCTCCTTCAGATAGTTTTTTCGTCAGAATTCGCAACTCTTTTGCCACTCCCTGTGAATTTTAAAAAACAGTTCCATCAATTGGTATCATTCTCAGAAACACATAAAGCAAAAGAGAGAAAGGCAGAGAGGAGGATGAGAAATCCATCTCAAATGTCACATTGTAAAGTGCCAAAATTCGTATAAAAAGATCCCATGATCCAGGAAACAAAATTACATTGTAAAGTGCCAAAATTCGTATAAAAAGATCCCATGATCCAGGAAACAAAATTGTACAATTATCAAAAATGATTCTCTTTGCTTTATTATGATAACAGAAAACAATCTTTATTTTAGATATCTCTTTCTTTTCTCTTTAATATCCTTCTCCATCTTAAAGATCCAATGAACCGGGAAGAGAACTGTGCAATTACCAAAAATGATTCTCTTTTATTTTGTTATGACAACTCAAAAGATCCTTATTTAGGGCGAGTTAGAATAGCACATTGGTTGGGGTATGGAATGATGGCTTGCTTCTATAGATTCAGGCAATCTTCCCATCATGTACTAATTTTTGGGCTTGAGTTAAGCTCAAGTTTCATATCTTTACATAGTATCAAAGCCTAGGGCAATCTTCCCCTCCCCCCTATTTGGGCCCCCATGTTATGTAATCCATGCTCCAATAGGGTCTGGCAATGAGTGGGATACAATCCTCCTCTCGTTGGCAAGCTTTTGGGGTTGAGTTAGGCTCAAGTGTCATATCTTTACTTAGATCTCTTTCCCTTTTCTTCTTTTCTATTTCTTCTTCTCCTTCTTTTTCTTCAACTGTTTTAGTGTACGGCTTTGCATGTGTTTCTCGCGTCAATTAATAAAACTATATACAAGAAGTACAAAACTATTAAGAAAATAGCAATTGACCTTAAAATAAATGTTATATCTGAATGATAGAAATTTCATATAGGAAGGATAAAAAGTTTTTAAAGAAAACGTGAACTTCTTTCTTTAATATTTTTAATTCTTTTATTTATCTATTTATTTTATTTACCAGAATTTAAGTAAGATTATATAAAGACAAGTGAAAATATAAATGGAAAATAAGCTGATATTGTTTTGACAAGTAAATGGAAAAGAACCTGATTTATTTCGTCTGAAAGTACTTTCTCAAAGACTCCAAATGGAAGAGCTACTGACGTAGGAATTCCCACCGAGGAAGGCACTTTTCCTTTCAGATATGCAATATTACGTGATTTAGCTCCAACCTAGATAAATCATTATCATACAAATTTGAGAAATGTGTTCCAGAATCAAGATCAGCAGCTTCAATCATTTAGGTCAACAAAAAAGGCGGAGAAATCAGTTTAGTTTTCTAATCACAGTCAATATTGCAAACCTCACCATTTCACTTGTGAATTCATCTGCTGATATTGCGTAACAACCACCAAATTGCTTTTTCACCAATCTAAGTGTTGCTGAAGTTTCAGCTTCTACCAAGTTACTTGAACTTTGGAGCTCAATCTCATTCACCTCACTATCAGATGCCAAAAAGCAAAACCAGATAAAAAGAAAAGAATAATAACCAATAAAATGCCACTCATATATATTTGCACTTTAGACAGAAATGAGTTGTGTCCAAAACAGAAAGTATTTCCTATGAAAGAGAATTTTGTTTTTGGTTCACGAGTTCATTCATCTTTCCCAAAACAAAAATTTAGACCTTTAAGGCATACATTACAAAACCGTGTTAAAGCACAAATTTTAGGATTAAAACAAGCTAAACATTTACCTGCGAAAATCATGGTCAAGGAAATATTTGTTTGACATTTCAAATAGTTAATAAAGTTTTGAGAAAGACGCACTAATAATTGAGTTTACCTATAGATTATGTCTGAAGGTGTAGGCTTTAAGAGCAAAATCCTTCCTTCCTTTGCTTGGAGGTCAGCCAATATATTGGGATCAAAGCATGTAGCAAAGCAAACCTAACAGAAGTTTCCTTCAATAATACATACAGCATAAACTTATTTTAACACTCTAAACAATTTTTAATAGAAGAAACTACCTTCCCATTTCTAGCTCGAACAGAAACATGTGAAAGAACATCTGGCATGTCTGGTGTTATCAGGGCAACAGCACCATCAGGAATTTCCTCCTCTCCTTTAACAGATTTTGCTACTAAGATCGTGGGCTTCTCGTAGATTTCATTCTGAACTGAAAGCAACTCATCCACAACGACAACATATCCAACGGCTTCAACTGGACTGATAATCTGCCAACTGTTATAAGAGGAAGAGAGTTGCATTAGAGAAATAACCATGTCAGAATATTCTCTCCTCTCCTCAGACACTTACATGGAAACAAAAAAGGATTATCTATTTTCTTGTATCTCTAGTAGCAATGTTCTCTTACTGATTTACAACATAAAATCTCTCTCTCTCTCTCTCTGTAAGTAGGACTTACCTATATTTCTAGACCAAGAAAATTGATCTTTTTATATTAATGCACACAAGTATACCACTCGAAACTGTCACAGTTTATTTAGACTAGTAAATAGTTCATATGAGTGCACATATTCTTAACATGCTATTAACAATATCTCAGAGCATATAGAGGTATGAAAATCTAACAACCTTCCTAGATTTGCAGTTTTCCGAAGCACGGGATCGAGTCTATTAAGAAGAGAGGATAATGAAGCTGCTGATCCAGCACGTATAATTTCTTCAGTAAATATGTTCAACTGCATCCAATAACCAAACAGAAATTATTATGATATTTCTGTGCTGAAAGTGTAAGTAATGTTTTGAGTGACAGAAAACATACAGCCCATTGGTCCACCCCAAGTATTGATCCTAGATATTCGGCAGATGGCTGCAATAAGTGATGGTACCACTCTGCCTTGCTTGCAAGTGCAAGACGGGTTCTGTCAAGCACAGCTTTTGCAAATAAAGCCCAATGGTTGTCTCCACCATTGGACATTGAAAGAGCTTGATTCCATCCCTTTATAAACAAAAAGATATTTCGATCAACAGAGCTTTGTAATTGAACTTTTGTACAGGACGTAATGAAATTTTTTCAATGAATTTAAATTCTTTTTTCTGCTCAAAATAAAGCAGTTCAGACCTAAAATTATTGAATATTTAAGATAAATCAGTACATCTAGCGAAGGAACAACAGCACACTAAGGGGTCGTTTGGTAGAGTGTATTAGGAAAAATAATGCATGCATTAGCCTTGTGTATTATTAGTACCTTGTTTGGTACTCTTTTCCAACATATGCATAACTAATTCTTGCATTAGTTATACACTCTATTGTGTATTAAGATTTGTATTACTAATACTATGGATTTCTAGGTATTAGCAATGCCAATAGTTTTAATGCATGCATTAGCATGATTAAAGACCCAGTTGCCCCTCAAAACCTTTCTTACATCTTTTCACCATAATAGTGGAGGGTATCTTTGTAAATAAAAATTGTATGCAATGCATGCTATTTTTAATGCATCAAACCAAACAAAGCATAAAAATAATCTACGTATAATTAATGCAAGAATAACTAATACATGCATTGCTAATGCAAGCATTACTAATATACTCTATTTAGCATTATTCTTATACGCTCTACCAAACAACCCCTAAACTATTTATAATTACCTTCAAGCAATAAACAAGATCTTCATTATCGTCCACAGAGAGTGCGAGATTTTCAAGAACGAGGGAGATGAAGTACATGATTTTCTGTGAAAAAAGTAGCATGACCGTGAAGAGAGCAACGTTAAGTTTTGAAATTAATGAAACACATTTAGACAAAGAAACTTGATTTTAAAACTGTGAGAAACATTTAACATAGTGTACCTCAGGATTAGCGTTGTTCAATTCTTCATATCCCCTTTCTACTGCTGTTCTAACTGTAGAATCAAGTGCTATGTCCAAAAACAGCAGATCCTTTAGACGGTTGTTTGGTTTGAGAAGCAAGGGCCTAAGCTCCTCACGAGCCTCTAGCAATCCCTACACACACAAGAATTTCAGAAAGAGAAAATTTAGTGGGAAGTACCATGTATTAAGCAAATGAAAACAGAAGTACAAGAAAGTTGGAGTTACCTCAAGAAGAGTTTCCACATTTTTATCTTCCACATGGTCTAAGACAAAATGGAGGAGGCCCTATTTGTAGGATTGATATGACATGAATCAATTCTAGAACCAGCAATACACAAATAGGATGCAGGTTGACAAGTACTACCTGAAAGCCAGATGGCAAGCCTGATACAGGATTTATCTGGACTCCAACCATAAAGCCTTCTCCCTGATGATAAGTAATCACTATCTAAGATGAAAGTTGCGAAGTAGAAAGACTAAGTTTCTTGTAGACAGCATTACCTCAGTTTTGTAGCCCATGCAGTTTGCAATAGCAGACTCAAGATCTGCACCTGAATGAACAGCCTGCAAATGGATCACCATTAAACGGAGGTCTTCAAGCTCTATAGAAATGATCTTAGGAGGTACATGACCTAAGTCCTCTCAAGTTAGACAGATAATCAAGCACACGTTTATAAGTGAAACTTCTCCAATACACAAATGTTACTTTGTAGTTTTGATGATTTAACAAACAATGGAACCTGGTCCCATGAGTAATGCCCGTCCTAGAACGAATGGAGAACAGCTGTAAAAGCTGCCAACACTGTCATGGTTGGTGGGCGCGGGAAACAAGGACAGAGCTCTAAGCCGATGGGCTCGCACTAGGTTGTTTTGTCTCTACTGATATATACCTTTGTTGACATGAAACAACCTAGTTTTTGAGTGATTCAAGAACTTTCAAAAGGCAATTACTCTCCAGTAAAAACAGCTCTCAAGAACAACAAGGGACAAGAGTGTCTCGAGTTGTTTATTTGAAAGTCGTGTTGTGAGTCGTAACATTGTAAGATCTAATCCTAAGTTATAAAGGAACTTAGATCGTGTCATTTATATTCTCAGTTGACGATAAACATAGCTAGAGTTAGCTGTGTAGTGTATTGTTGAAGTCTATGTTAACTAGAGCTAGTTAATATAGTAGGCAACATAATTATTGCTTTGATTCATCTTGTAATAGAGTTGTTGCAAGTAGTAGGGTTAAGAGCTTAATCCTTGAGTGATTATTGGAGTCTGTAATCACGGGTTGCTTGGAGTTAATGAAGAGCAGTTGAGAAATCCTGTGTGACAGGTCGTGGTTTTCTCCTCCTTTGAGCAAGGAGGTTTCCACGTAAACATCCTTGTTGTCTTTGTGTTTTTACCTTCTTTACTGTTTTATATTGTGTCAAAGGACCTGGTCCAGGTCCTTTGACGTGTGGTGGACTTTTACAAGTCATCAACAAATATCCTCAAGACAAAGAGAATCACACCTCTTTAGGGAAACCATTAGTTCTAAGTCAGCTTGAATTATTTGGTGCCTACTTATTTCTTTCCTATCAAAACAGCTACTGATCTCACATTACATCATTAGATCATATACTTCAAATGACATTCTGAAGCCCCTTGAAAGTTTAACATAACCAGCATAGATGTGCATATTTACGTGAAGTCTATAAAGGAAAAAGATAAATCTCAACCCAGGGCAGGGAATACTAGTCTGACAGATACGTTGAGAAATGGCACAGAAAGGGTACATCTGCAATTTTTCAGTGTCTACTAACTTAAATTATGCAAAACAGGATCCACATATAGATGCAAAAAGGACAAACAAAAGAAAAGCAGGCGAGAATAGGGGTAACAACATCCAGTTATCCATCAACTCTCAAACCAGGCATCAGATAAATGGACACAAACAAGACTGAGTGAGGAAATTCAATAAAAGGGATAGTGGTATTTAACCTTCAATGTTCTCATATAGTGACCTAAATCACGCAAAAGACCATCCTTTTGATCTCCTCTAAAATTCGGTTCAGAATGGATAGCACGGTCATAACTCAAAAGACGCTCTTTTGTTATTCCGTTCTCATTCAGGGTTTTCCAATAAACACCAAGATCAAAATCACTCTTGATGTAGTCAATCAATGCCTGCAAAAGAAGTACATTGTTAAACTACTTCTGGGAAAGAAGTTTCATCAATATTCCCTCTGCATTCTCACTACCTGACAGATCACAACATCATCAGGACTAGTATTATTATGCAATTTCTGATGCCATTCTTCCATCATACCACCCTTGCAGTCATTTTTCCTCTGAAATTAGGAAAAGAACTCTTATCAACATGCTATGCACTTAAGGAAACTAGATACCCCTGTCTATCAATAGAAAGACCGGTGAGAAGATAAAAGGTATATATGAACCTGGATGACCAAAATTTCATCCCTAATTCGCTGTCCTACATCCCCTTCACCTCCACGTCCAACAGTTGACATAATCATCCGCAAAATTTCACGGTATTGAGGGTGACTGGTGAAAGCATTCTGCAACAAGTCTGTAAGTCTGTCCTGAGCCTTGCTTATTTCACTGTAACAACAAAGACATTAGGAACAGTCAAATCGGAATACTTGACACTCACAACGACATGAATGTTTCTGCAACTTGAATACAAAGGACAAGATTAATGAAAGAAATCGAGACTCTTCATTATGTTGGCATTATAATGGAGGAAACGAACCTGAAGTTCAAGGATCAAAAAGGTATATATAGAAGTAAATATAAGAAGAGATTTACCGTGGTTTTACGTTATAGTTTTTGTTCCATATCAGTTGCCTTGTAGCCATGAACCTCATCCATACAAGAATTCCAGCAAAACCAAGTTCACCAGCACTAGTGGCATCTTCTATCAAGTCAGCAGCAATATTAAACCTGTTGAAAGTAAAATATGACATGATGTTAAAACTCAGCACATCTTTTGGCAACCAATTAGAAATCATACATTTGAAAAAAACCACACAATGCAGGCTTCCAAATTATAAACTGATTTCCTCATTATCTTTGCTAGTACTAGGTTCTATTATGCAAATAGGTTAAACATGTCCACAAAATATTGACAAGAAATGCCAAAGTGGGAACTATTAGTGTGCACTTATCTTTAAAGGTAGAGCAGGAATTTAGACAAACTCTCAGTCGATCAATCAACTATGCCTCAACCTAGATTAGTTGGGGTTGCTATGTGAATGCTCTATACCCATTCTGCCTTTTCATGTCCCAATATCTACAGGTGTCATCATAACTAGACTATCTTATCCAGTTCATCAATCTACTGCAGCCCATCGGTCTGGGCTGAATCCAAGAAATTCTCAATAACATGAAAGACAAGTTAAGAGCTTGAAACTGAAACACAGAAAAAAGTAAAGAGGCTAAGTCAGAGATGGGAGCCAAAAAAGAGATCTGCTCACCGGTGCATAAATGACTTCTGAGCCTCACTTTCCATATCTGCTATTTTATCCAGTAAAGACTTTGCAGTTCCACTGCCATCCCCAGCAGCCTAATGGGAGAAGAATTGTCATACTCCATTTCAAAAGCAACGAAACAGATAACAAGCCAAGCGAATACCAAAACGCGAATCCAAATGTATAACAAGTGATGTTTAAGAGATTAAGAAGCATAGAAACCTTGAGTGCTAATTTGGATGCAGCACTGAAGTCAACATAGAAATCCGACCCTTGGTTCTTAATCCATTTTTCACCAGACAAAAGAACAAATGGCATCCCCACAAAATTGCCATCTTCAATTACTATATCCAAAGATTGTACCTGAAAAATTGATTCCGTAGAACAAACCATGAGTGTTATACAATGTTTTGTCCACAGTTGAACAGTTGACATCATCTAAGGAACTACTTATATGTTATACCATAGAAGTTATAACAGAAGAACTGTCTGAAATGGGGATTTCTGCACCATTGTCTAATGTATCGGACCCAGGCGTCAATATATTTGAAGGTGGTTTCTGAAAATGTAATTGATTACACAATATACTGGATATAAAGGTTTTACTTCTTTTTTTCCTCCTTTTTGGATCTTTAAGACAATCATTTATATAATCTAAAGGAGTTATTCGTTTAGCACACCTTAGAAGTTAGACCATCAGAAGAACTGGCGGAAAAAGGTGTTTCGGCAGCCTTGTCTAAAATAATTGATTCAGGAGGCAATATGCTTGAAGGTGGTACCTGAAAATGTAAATGGTCACTGATTACTCAATATAGGTAGGGTAAAGGAAGGTTTTATATCTTGCTTCTTTGGTTTTTTCAATTGCAAGATGTGCACGATTTTTATTCTTACCATCCACTCTCCACGACTTTTGGATAATGCCCAGTGAAGAGTAATTGGCTGATTCAGATCTGTAGCTAGATGTACTTTTGTCTTCCCAGAGGACTTTGCTACCAGTACCTTAAAATGTGGAGACAATAGAAGATTCTCAATATGCATTCAAACTAGCTTCTGAGATTAGTGGTTACAGTCAAGAATAAGTTAGCACTCACCAGTAGCTCCCCATCATCGACCTTAAAGATCTTTTTATTTAGGATCGGATCATCAATCTGCTCCTCCTTCTCCTTGGCATACAGCTTAATTTTAGATAAGGCTGGTGGTTCTTCCAAGACCTTTTGTACTTGTACTGCAGGACTGGAAGGATACTTATTAATAAGCTGCCCAAAGTCTCTCTTCTTTCTTTGGATTCTTTCAACGGCAAAAGAGCTTTTTTTCATGTGCTTTGCCACCTTAGTTTTTATCTCCCCTTTTGTAATCTTTTTCCGCAACTCATCAAGGGTAATGCCTTTCTCAAGCTCAAGTTGCAATTCTCTTCTTGCTTCTTCGAGTTCTTCCTGTTAATAAAACAATCCTTGATCAAAGTCTCACATCTATAGAAGACAGCATACCCAGATTTATGCGCCTGGAGATATACACACACTACATAAACTGTAAGAAAAGTTCGGCATTTACAATTTGCTTTTCTGGAGGATAGTTCGGCTTTCCTGCTTTCTCCCACCTAATGTAAGCTTGTGCTTGGGCAAGGTCATCAGGTATATCACTCTTTGTTACATGAAGAGGCTCTTCTTTGCTTTGACTTTTATCATTAGTTTTTGTTAGCCTTGCTCGAATGTCCTGTATGGAAGCACCACGAGCTATTTCCTCCTGTAGCTCAGTTCGAGCAGCCTCATATTCCTCCTGAAATACACAACAGACAGTATCAGTAACTAAGTAGATAACAGAAGTGTCTAACGGCAGTGGAGGATAGGATATCCCAAATAAGGAAAGAATATATCTGAGTAGCAGCAACATGATTAGAATTTAGAGCTTGAAAAGAACAGTTGAGAACGAACAGACATAACATTCCTTTACACCTTGTTTGGATGGTTGTTACCCGTTGTACTGTATTGGTAGTTTAAATACAATGTTTGTTTTGATTATTACTTAAATTATATTGTATAGTATTGTTTGAATCTATTGTTAGTTAACGACGAAAAGACCCATTTTATGTAACGACCGATTATTACTGGATATTAGTCTTGCCTTTCTTACCTTAAAAAAAGGAAACAAAGAAAAGAACTGGTCATACTCATTCATAGACTGTACACTTGATTTCATGTCAAAGTCGGCTTACTGATTGTACTTGATTAAAATTTAAAGCCTAATTGTTGACTCTAAGACTAGCATTTTTTAAATTAAAACAACAATTTCATGGTAGACTTGAGCCACCACTAGTCTTGTATAAAATTTTCCCTAAAACCAACCCCACCCTATTTAACATGGGCGAAATGGAGATCAGAAAGCAATCCCTTGACTCCTTAGTAGCTGTCTATCTGCAAGAGGGAGCAATAATAGTCCTATGGCTTCCTATCCATGAACCAAACAACCAGTTGACATATTCTGAGAAAGCATGCAAATAACAACAACAAAGATCAGCTGGTTGTTGTGTTCATGGATAGGAATGCACAGGATTATAGTTGACAAGCTAACTTCCATAGAAATCCTGAACTAGGGTTGAGAATTACAATATATGCCAATGTCAAAATGCTCGGCATTCAGTAGAAAATAAAAGGCGTGAAAATTTGAAATGATCAACTCAGTGATGTTAGCTACCAACAATTTGCAGTATGACTTCCCCAGAAAGGTGTGGGACTAAAGGAATAAGTTACTTGCCTTCTCTTTCTCAGGGGTGTAATTCTGTTTTCCCTTCCTCTCCCACCTCAAATATGATTGGATCTGTACAAGCTCCTCAGGAACTGAAACATCTGGGCCTCGTATCTCTTTTCTTGACAATTTGACACGAAAATTACCACCATTATTCTTTATCCTGAAGAAGAAAGAGAAGTGAAATCTATGCAGCTCTTTAACCAAAATGCTATGCTGTTCCTTCACAAAGATACTCATTTACCATTTATCGTGGGCTTCATCGTATATGAGAAACTCAATAGCTTCGATAGCAGTGTCCCGTATCTCCAGTCTCAGGATGGAGTTAGAGCCAGACTAAGAGTAAAGATTTAACAACAAAAAATCATCAATTTTGCATCATAACTTAATCCATGTATGAGAGCAGCAAAACCATTTCCAACTTACTTTAACAAATGGAGTTCTAAGTGCTTTGTTCTTGTACACTTTGGTCCCATCTGGACGATCATTAGGAAGAGACCATGTTCTAAGATAATCATATAGAGAATAATATAAGGATGATTAGTCATCACAAGCTTAAGTTTCTCAAAATGATGACAGTTCAATTTGCAATTAAACTTACTCTTTCCCGAACTTTACTGCCCCCCAGTGCAAAAACAGTTTATCACTACCATTTGTAACTTGAAAATCCACAAAGGACACATCACCTGAAGTGGGAGGCCTAACATCAACCTGTTATAGTGCAGAAGCAAATTTGTATGACCAGCATAAGACATATAGGCTGCCTCTTTTACAAGCAAGTCATAATAAAAATTCTCTTTGCAAAGGTAGTGTCCCACATGTGTACCTGTAGCTCAATATTCCCTTCTAGACTGAACTTTTCTGCTAGCTGTTCAAAGAAAAAACATTTAAAATAGGTATATTAGAAAGATATTTGCACGGCGAATTAAACATCACGGATGCTGAGTTATAAGTCTTTTTTTCCTTTTTGAGGAAGATTCTGAGTTATAAGTCTTGTGCTCTATATTTACCAATAAATGACATTGTCTTTTGTTTTCACCTCATTATACATTCCCATAGTACATAAACTATTCAGTGTTTGTTTCCTATCACGAACTCTAGTTTTATTTTTATTGGCTATATATGATAGCACTGAAAGGAAAAATTAGACATCTATTCTCAATCATGATTTAATATTAGAACTTAGAAGGATCTGTCATAGCAACAGATCTTCAAGGAGAGTCCCACTCCAGCAACAAATATAATGCAAGGATGAAAGATTAAGAGAAACAAAAAAGGGACAAGATAAGTACAAGTGATCTTATAGGAATCATCCACATTTATGCAAAGTTATTCAGATATCAGTGTTTACACTGTGAGTGGAAGACTATTATCAAGCTAAGTAGTTAGTTTCTAAACCCCAAGCAGAAGAAATCAGAAAGAGGAAGAGAACTGCCTATATGCTGTAAATGATGACCAAAACATTCAAGCAACGGGACAACTATGTAATAGTAAATGAGAAAAGATTATCCAATTGATGAGTTGATTGAATTGTAACTACATAAAAATCACATCTTGTCATACAGGTAGGTTCAGCATTTACCTCAGAAGAGGTATCAGTGGTAAGTACAGCATGAGGAGAACTAGAAAAAGCACGCTTCTTTCCCATAGGTATTTTCTTTTTCTGCACCTTTAACCTGTTACCTTGAAACTCAGTTGATAAAGGTGATTTCGAGATCACTTGTTGTTGAAACAAAGAATTGCCTCCAACACAAGGAGGACTGATTCTACTTTTATGTTCCAACACTGTTGAGGTTAGGAATCCCTGGTACAGCAAGTTATTCCCTAAGGAATTACTCATATCCTCCCACTGGCTTAATTCACTGCTAATACAATACAAAATCAGTCAATACAAAAGCAATATACACAAAAGCAATGGATCGTTCGCGGATAATCAAATGAAGGTTGTAATGTGTGCCTGGTGAATATTTGTCAGTTCACAGAGAACACTTAATTAGAGTAAAATGCAACAAAAAAAACTTAGAAGTTTTAAAAAGGAATCAACCAAATCCAGAATTCCTTCAAAACAATAAAGTGCACACGGAAATATACTCGTATGACTCGTGTATGTACTAATCAAATGTATGTCGGTGACCAAAAGCTGATCAATCACTTTTTGTACATACAGAACAGCATTTCCCCTTTTTTCGTTTTTGTTTTGTTCTCGAATAAAACATCTAGAGAAATCACCAAACTTTTTTCCAGAAACATGCTGTAATTAAAAGGTTAAACGAGCTTGAATTTGAAAATTAAGCTTGTTTATATACATTAAACCATGAAAATACTGAAAATCAACACCAAATTTTGCTAAAATTCAATCGAAATAACACTGATTTAACCAGGATCTCAACTCGAGTACGCCAAAAAACGAATTTCAGATTAAAAAAAAAAAAAGCTTTAAGTTCTCAATCAATCAAGCGTAAATCATATCAAATACGATCCTAAATTATGTGAAATGTACAGTATAATCACTAGAAATTTACCTCAAGTTCAGCTAGAAACGTCGATTTCGAGTGAAGTAACGAGGAAATTAGCGAAGAAATTCGATGAAGATGAATTCACGAAGCTATGAAGATTGGAGCAGAGAGTATGGGGATTGGAGAGTGGAAAGTGGTAGTGAAATAACGTAAAGGAAACGTATTTTTTATTGTAATATAGAGAAAAAGAGTGAGGTGTCGAGTTTTGAGAAGGGTTACGGTGGTGATTGACTATGGGATGTCACGTGGGAATCTTTGAGATGGAGCCGGCATGGGGCCCGTGAAGCAATTTGATTGGATGTTTTTGCAATTTGAATGTTTATTTTTGGAGTTTTATGGGAGTTTGATTGTAACCTCTTCTTTTTCTTTGATATTTTCTTTCATGATCTTTTCTTTTGCCTTTGATATTTTCTTTCAATAGTACTTTACTCTTAACTCTGGTTAACTGAATTAATTTGTCTCAATTTATTTGGTTAACATAACAATTTTACATTACCTAGTAGAAAAAATTAAAAAATAATCACACACTTTATTTAGCCTCAGAAGAGATAGACTAGAAACGATATTTATTATATAAACTAGATACGGCCCCCCGTGTCAGCACGGGGCCCAATAAATATTATTTTTTAGAGCAACTTTCACATATAGCAAACACAAAATTCATATTTGTATGCTATAACAAAGTTTGCATAATTGCGCTCCATAACAAACATAAATATGTATATTTCGCTATACATATAAAAAAAAAGCAGTTGTATAATTTGTTTTGGTATACATATACAAAAAGATCAATTGTATAAAGTGAGAGAGGCGAGTGAGCGAGCGAGATCTGGGAGAG
>JAJOOF010005764.1:0-21164 GCA_029582545.1 Solanum lignicaule
TGCAATTGTAAGCTTCCGCATGACGCCATAATCACCCTTCATAACCCAACATAATATTCATCATTTATTGAAAAGTTGACTTAAGAAAACATTAAATAAGAATAGAAGTGTAACTTACATAATTTCTTAATGCAAGTGCAATCTAAAAATATGACAACTAAAAAGGAACGGAGGAGTATTTGAGTAACAATTATAATGTGAATGCATCAGATTCGTTCTTTACATCAACACTCCACCGGTAAAAGCCTCTTTTCATGTCTCCACAACTTTATTTTGTGCTATAAATATCACCACATAGGCGTGTGCCCTCCACACTTGTCCATATCTGTATTTACATTTTATAATTTCTACTACTTTTATTTTCCACTTTCTTCAATGGCATCCATAACAAATATCCAAGAATTATCCAAAAATCATGATATAGAAAAACAATCGAACAATATGGAAGTAGAACAAAACCTAGAGGTTTTAATAGTAGATTACTCAAAAAGAGCACAATGGCTTAGGGCAGCAGTATTAGGTGCAAACGATGGATTACTCTCAACATCATCTTTAATGATGGGAATAGGAGCAATTCATCAAGATTCAAAGTCCATGATCCTCACCGGTATCGTGGGGCTCGTAGCAGGAGCATGTAGCATGGCTATAGGTGAATTTGTGTCCGTTTATTCCCAGTATGACATAGAAATGTCACAAATTAAAAGAGAAAACGCGATGGAATTATTTGAAGAAAAAAAGAAGAAGTTGCCTAGTCCTTTACAAGCTGCTGGTGCATCTGCTTTTGCATTTGCAATAGGTGCAATTGTACCTTTATTAGGTGCTGCTTTTGTGAAAGATTATCATGTGAGATTAGGAGTTGTGGTTGGTGTTGTTAGCTTAGCACTTTTAGGGTTTGGAGGGTTAAGTGCATACTTAGGGAAAGCACCATTCGTTAAGTCTTCATTAAGAGTGTTGATTGGTGGATGGTTGGCTATGGGAATCACTTTTGGATTTACTAAATTAGTTGGTGTTACTGGACTTTATGGTTAATTAATTAATTAAAACTATATATAATTTACTTTTACGTTAAAATAAATTAAAAGGTCATGTCCCAGTATACCTAGATTTGTTCTTTTTCTTTCCCCTTGTTATAATTACATGTATGTTGAGTGAGGATTTTTAGTCAATTTGATAATGTAATGAAAGAATCCGTTTGTTGTGCTTTTTTAAAAAAATTATGCCAAACCATTCCTTTTATTACTTTTATGTTGTTTATTATAAAGGTGGTGGTAGTAGATACTCGATTAGGCCAATTTAAGCATATTTCGAATTATTTTTGTCAATATTAAAATTCGAAGGTATCACATGATTTTCACTGACTTTATTAATTGCTAAATTACCAGTTCCATTTCTTTTAATTACCAATTTTGGATGATTTCAATGGTTTTTTTAAATTTTTTTTGGGTTTATTATTGTGGCAAAAATTGTGAAAAAGTTCTCGTTCTCTTTTCTCCCTCTTCCATAAAAGAGAAAAAATAAAATAAAATGGTCTAAGATCCAAGAAAGGAAAAGAGTATTAATAATAATAAATAAAAAAATTATTATAAGTATGAATTCAGACTTTTTCTGGGTAAAATTTGATGAATCTACATGAACTCATATGTTACATGCTAGATTTGCACCGGATCCCACGAGGTCGTTTAGTATCAGTAGTTAAATAAATAAATTTGGAATTAAGTATGTAATTTGAAGTTATATTTGATTATTCTTTCCCGAGAAATTAAACCATATTTAATTGGAATCAACTAACACCAAGTCGACGCAGCATCCACTAATTGCCATTTGCCTAGATAATTATTTACTCTTAGGTTCATGCGTCGATGTAATTTGTTAGGCCCAGATCATTATTTATAGTTAAACGTCAAACTAGAAATGATTTGAAAGCATGCATGATCAAATCCACTTTCAAAAATTTAATTTATCAGGGATTTAAATTATATATACAGATAGTCATGTAAATTAAAATGATTTTGCAAGTAATTTAACCTGTTAATGTATGTTAGTAATTATCATTTAGTCTTAAGTTACTGGTTAATACACGTTAAATAGAGTTACTTTAATTAGGAACTAACTTTTTGGGTTAAGGTTATGGCCTATCATTCATAATTTCGTAGTAGTCATTTTTCAAATTTACAGTATATTAGTATAGCCACTTGCATCTAGTTAATTTGGTTCCTATAAAATGAACGGACGAATCAAATTATGATACGCAGTTGAAACTAAACCAAAGAAGCATTGGTCATTTTTACTTTGGCTCAGAAAAATCCCAGGGGTTAGTTCGATGCAGACAAGGTCGAGTAGCCTGTAGGATCTCACCCCAGAAACAAATCGCCTTATAATGTGTGCCCGGTCCTCAATTGATCATACTCAAGCCCATGCACGTACTATTAGATAACCTTTTCAGAGCTAGCGTATAGTCATTTCACACTTGGGCTTAAGAGTAGTGTTTTGGTTTATAAAAGAACCCTCTTAGAAGAAGAGCATGCATCGGCAACTCTCTTTGAAAATATTACTGTACTAATTTCATTCTCTTCTCTTATATACTTTCCTTTTTCTTTTATCACTTTACATTCTTGTACTCTATCCTTAATTTGTTGATCTAGACAAAACAAAAGAAAAGGAGCTTAATCGACCTTAAATCACTTGTTTTAATTTTTTTTTACAAATTGTATATGTATTAAGATAATTAATTAGGTTGCTTATAAACGTAGAACTCATAATTTCTGTTGGCTACTATTTATTATGTATAGAAAAAAGATACTTTCTGGCATAGACTATATATCATGTTTTGACATTAGACATATCACATGTTTGCATATATAGATCACTAAGGTGTTTTTGCCTATTATATTGAATTCATGAATTGAATAGAAACTATTATGGGAAGAAGAGGAAACAATGGTTACGTGACTCAAACAAATTGCTAAAACAAATCATTTGCTCCTTATAAGCAAAAATAATGTTAATTAGGTATGTCTCAAACAAATTGTTATTAAGTTTTAATTTCTTTGTTTTTTTTTTTTACATTTTTTTAGTGCGTAATAATTTTTTTTATATATAATTATCTATAATATATCAAATAAAAAATAATTTTGAAAATATTTTGACAAGACCTATCACAAGTTAATATGAGTTCATATCTTCTTAATTTTAATAGATTGACATGAATTGAGCTGAACTTATAAATAGGCGAGTTGTCAATTATCAATAAACCTCTATATTTTGGAAGAAAAGAAAAGAAAAGTTTTTGGACTTGGGCCAGATGTTCAACCGTATGGTCACAATTTTGATAGACTGGGCTTGCACATAGTGTTATCGATCATGTTATGGATATGTCAATTTAACACTCGTGAATCTAAAGTTAGTTTTGAAGCTGCTAAAATTATGAAAATTTATAATTTTGGCTAATGGTTATGGTCCTCAAGCAACATATGTACAATTCGATTATTTATTTATTTATTTTTATTCCTTGTTGTATTTGATGCGCCTATACAAAAGCTTCGAGTTAATAACTTTGATGGTCGCTTAACTATCAATTCTTTTCAAGGAAAGTCACTTAACTTTCATTTTCAGCTCAAAAGTCACTCAATTATGACTTCTTTGCACAAAAAGTCAATCAACCTATTTAATTATTTTTTTCATTAAAATTTGCTGACATGGAATTTTAATTATTAACCAAAATTTTAAGAACCAAATATACTTTCATTTAAACCATTTAATGACCTGCCCCATTTAACCCGATCTGCTAAAAATATAATATTGAACATTTTATTTTTTACTAATAATTCCTTAAATCATTCTCTCTTGTCCTATCTTGTTTATAATATTGAGCTAAGGGAACATTTTATTTTACCATGAACAGTAAGTGGATGCTGCTATTCGGCAAAAACAAAGAAAACGAAAATTGACTGTAAAACAACAAAACATAAGGTAATATATGGCACAAAGCAAGATGAAAAATCGAAGGAAATTGAGAATTGAAACCATTGTCATTGTGTGGTGAGATCAGGTGGAGAAGCCTCAACCTCAACCATGTCGATTATACTAGGATTCTGGCAGCTATGAACGGTGACGGAAGTTGATCGACGACTAGATGGGGGCGAACTCGTCGGCCTCCGGGGAATTCAGGCGTTCGATTATCTTTTTTTTGTGCTGATTAGGGTTGTACCTTTAGGTTGTTCTATCTAATATTGTGCATTAGATAAAATAGCATCAGCTTCTCCCTTAGCTCTATTTACTTGATCATTTTTAGCTGCCTCAGACTCCAAAATCACAGCCATTTTATCTAATCCTCAAGGACAAGGGAGAATGATTTTAGGGAATTAATGGTAAAAAAAATTGTTCAATATTATATTTTTTGCGGGTCGGATTAAATGAAGCGGGTCATTAAATGGTTTAAATGGATATATATTTGGTTTTTAAAATTTTGGTTAATAATTAAAATTTCATGTCAGCAAATTTTAATGAAAAAAATAATTAAATATGTTGAGTGACTTTCTGTGCAAAGAAGTTATATTTGAGTGACTTCCTGTGCAAAAAAGTTATATTTAAGTGACTTTTGAGTTGAAAATAAAAGTTGAGTGATTTTCCGTGAAAAAAATTGATAGTTAAGTGACCGTCAAAATTATTAACTCCAAAAGCTTCTATGACTTCTGCTTATAATACATAGTCACATCACATACACTCAATTGTGACTTATGAGCATAATTCTTTTAATAAAATTATTCACTAAAGATTAAAGCTAAATATTGACTGTAAAATACTTTGACTAAATTTCTAAAAGAAAAGGGAGATAATAAGGAAAATAAAACAACGCTGAAGTATGGCAATTAGTGGGAGAAATCGAGTCTAAATGCAAATAGTAGGCACATACTTATAGGAGAGACCAAGGTAGGTATGTACGCGGCGTCTTGATATAAATTAATTTGTATTAAAAATGATAATATTTGAAGTTAAGTAAGAAAAAAAAAATTCGAAATTGATATTATGTTTGGATACCAGAATACAATTGAATTTTGTGAATCATAATTTTAAAAACTCATAACACCAAATTTTCGATTTTCATAAACAAAAAAGTAATTGAAATATTCTTCAAATAGCTGAAAAATTATCTATGCATAAACGGGTAGTTGGCGTTTTATGTATTTAAATTTTAGCTATTTTTTCACCAAGATAAGAAATTTCTAATTTCATTTCTTTAGAAAGAAAATGGGATTTGGACCCGAAATTAGACTTTCTGAATTACTAGGGTCCCTAAGCTACGAAAATTAATTAGCCCCCAATCACCTATCAATCTATCTAAACTCTTGATTAAATAATACTATCTCAACCTTAATTTATTTAAATATTATTATATTTTTTTGAAAAAATAATCCCACCCCACCAAACTCTCTGCTTCTAATTTTTTTTTCTCATTTTATGTTAGATATATGCATATATTTTTTTATCTGCCGCAAGATTTTTTTAAAAATAAATCTTTTTTAAAAAAAAACATTTTCCTAAAAATATATGTACATATCTAAAACAAAATGAAAAATATATAAATAAATAAATTTTGAGTGGACGGTTTAGATAGGATGGGGTAAAATTTTTCTTTTTTAAAAAATAAAATAAAATAATATCATTTTTTATGGAATGAGTAGGTGGTTTTTTGAGGGGGTGGGGGTGGGGGTTGAACTGTGAAGTATGAAATTTTTAAAAATATTTTATGAAAGAAATTTTGAAAAAAAAGGACGAGAGATTGTCGTGGGGTGGGGGGGGGGGTAGAGAGTGTAATAATTTTATTTTTTTAGGGATAACAATACTTTAATCTTTAATTAATACTAATAATTTATTATTTAATTTTTGCCAATTTTATCCATGTGGCAAGATTTTTTCAAATTAAAGATAACACACGCACTGAGGTATGTTTCTCAAACTAATAAGTAATAGTTTATGTATGAAACCTACATTCTCAATAGTTTAGATATGAAACTAAAAAAAATAGTTTAGTTGTATTTTTGATGCTTATGTCTCAAAAGTATTAGTATTTCATTTGGATTGTTTAACTAGCTCATTAATATATTGGTTATTTAGTTAAATATCTCGCACTTAGATTGAAAAAAAAACGTGATTATATCATTGATCATACTTCCAAATTCAACATTTATTTTTCGGATTAAAAAAAGAAAAGAAAATTAAAGGGAAACCCATTCAACCTTATTTCAAACTAGTAAAGAAAGACTGAGCGTTGCCCGGGCCCAATAGGGATAAAATTATGTTATTGTTATATATTATGTACTGTTAAAAAATTAGTAAGGATTGTTATATTATATTTTGCTCACAAGTGAGCTAATTTAGAAACATATTTGTCTTTTTAATTTCAATTTCAAATAACAAATAAATGTAGCGATGAGATTGAAGGTAGAAATGAAACATATCTTTCTAAATTGAAGTAAAAATAAATAGAGTACAAGTAACATAAGGGTTGTCAATAGGACAGTTCGGTGGGTTATTTTTAAATATTATATCATTTCAATTTTTCGGCTATTTTATACTGTATAACCAAAATTAAATTTTTTAAAACCATCTCAATCCTAATTTATGTCACACAAGCAGTACACAAATTAGCCTTTTTTTGTCTTGTTGATATGTTAAGTTATTAATTATTGTAATTAATTATGTAATTTTTAAATAACATATGTTATTTTTTATGTTGAAGAGTTAAACCAATTTTTTATGTCTTTTAAATATTTTAAATTGTTAATTATTATGATTTATAGTAATTTTAAGATCATTCTCAAATAATATATGTTACTTTTTCAGTCCCATTTTATGAGGCACAATAGAATTTTGAGAGTCAACTAATTTTTATCAGCAAATAAAGATTAGCATTTACAAAAATGATATTTGAAGAATTTACGATTGCAGGTGCTAATTGAAGTGGGCCCAAAATAATTGTACTAATTTGAGCAACTTTCACATATAGCAAACAAAAAAATCATATTTGTATGCTATAACAAAGTTTGCATAATTGCGCTCCATAGCAAACATATATATGTATAATTCGCTATACATATACAATTGAAAGTTATGTCTATTTCGCTATACATATATACAAAAAGAAGCAATTGTATAATTTGTTGGCTCCTCTTCAGATTTGTATAATTTCGCTGGTAGACCATTTGTATAAATTGTTGTTAGCCTCTCGTTTGTATAAATCGTTGACAAAAATATTTATATATAAAAAATCGCTCTCTCTTTGCTTTATACAAACATAAATTATATATTATCCAAACATAAATTATACATTATATTTGTATAATCTCTGTTTGTATAAAACGAGAAAGAGAGAAAGGTAAAAAAGAACTAGGTAGGGGAATGTTTGTATTGTATAATTAAGTGTACAAGACAAATATATATATGTATTTGCATGTGTATATACAATTTTCTTTCGCTTTATACAAACATAAATTATACATTATACAAACATAAATTTTACATTATATTATATAATCTGTGTTTGTATAAAACGAGAAAGAGAGAAAGACAAAAGAGAACTGGGCAGAGGAATATTTTTATTGTATAATTATAAGTGTATAAGACGAATATATATGTATTTGCATGTGTATATACAATTTTCTCTCGCTTTATACAAATAAAAACACAATTTATACAATTCTATTGTATAAAGCGAGAGAGGCGAGCACAGAGGGAGCGAGCGAGAAAGGGAGGGTGGCGAGCGAGAATTTGAAGGAAGAGAGGCGACTGACAAACATTTGCTACGAGGCGCAATTAAATCAAACAGTAGCTACTCCATTTATTTTAGATTATCCTTACTAATTACTATACGATAAAACTGAAAATTTGCGGTAGAAATGACAAATGAAGTGGGCCCTTTAGAGAATGAATGTGGAAATCTTCCATTGTTGGTTGAATGACAATTGAAGTGGGCCATAAATAAATGGACTACATTTTTTTCATTGGATAAACAAGAGGCAACAAGTAGCAGCTAAATGAACCAGAGAAATCCAAGGGAATAAGCAGGCAGGACAAGCAGACGTGTTGATGGTCTGGTGCCTGCTATTCCCTCTTCCTATATAGTAAAAAAAATACTTGAATCATCATAGTTTTTACTTACTTATATTAGAAAAGGGAAAAAATTTATTATGAATGAGGCACAACTATGATGTGGTAGACAAAACTTGTATGAGGCTCCATTTATTCTTTGACAAGTGGATAATTGGGTCCAAACTCCTTTTTCTCTCTCATCCTTTATGACGTTTTTTCCCCTCTCTCTTACTTTTTATTTATTTTTTGGATTTTTTTTTCAACCATTATTTCAAATTTTGCACTTTCATACTTTAATAATTTTATTCATGAAAAGTATGAAAAATATCCATAAACACCTACATAAATACTTAATCTTTCCACCAATTTATACGATATTTTTTATTTCTGAAATTCAAGTTAGGTGAAATTTAATAAATATTTTGTTTATCTACTTTCCTTACACATTTCTTAGAAAATTATAAATAAAAATGATAATTTTATTAATTTATTCCTTAAAAGACTTTTTGCGACTTTACAAATTTTATTTATATTTTTGATAGAAAATAATTGTTAGAATTAAAGAAATTACTTATATTTTGATTTTATAAACGAAATATTAAATATAAATAACTATTTATTAAAATATGAATAAATAACATAAAATAGGGAAAAAAATAATATAGTAAAATAAAAACTTATACAATGATCATAAAAAATTAAATCAAAATTCACTACATAAAAAAGAAAAAACACAAACTAATTAGATTAGTTAAGAATGAAAAAACATTTAAAAAATGGAAAAAATTTTTGTAATAAGTTAAAACAAAAAAGAAAAAAAACATAAACTAATTAGATTAGTTAAGAAAAAAACATTAAAAAATATTGAAATAAGTGTAAAACGAAAAATAAAAAAGAAAAAACATAAACTAATTAGATTAGTTAAGAATTTTTTTTAAAAAAAATGATAACAAAAAATATATTAAAATAAGTGTAAAACAAAAAATAAAAAAGAAAAAACATAAACTAATTAGATTAGCTAAGAATTTTTTTTTTAAAAAAATGATAACAAAAAATATATTAAAATAAGTGTAAAACAAAAAATAAAAAAGAAAAAACATAAACTAATTAGATTAGTTAAGAAAAAAAATATTTAAAAAATGAAAACAAAAAATATGTTGAAATAAGTGTAAAACAAAAAAAAATGGCGGAAAGGACTTAATAGATGCCCCTTTGTCACTTGGAAGATGGGTCCCAGTCCATTTGTCAATCTAATAATGCCTCATACAAGTATGACTTGGCATACCACATACGTAATAAATTTTTTCTTGTTCAACGTGCCTGTTTCATCTCTATTTATTCAAATCTAAGGGTATCTTTGTCATTTTAGTGCAACTACGTGTCTTGTTAAGAGATCTTCAATGTACACATCATTGTTTACTGTGTGGTTTCATCTTCCAACTTTTGCTCCACTTTTCTCTGCTCACCAGAACTCCTCTCATTTCTCTGGCACTCGTCTCAGGTAAGGCTTCATCACAAAGTATTTCTTTGATCTTCTTTGTTTTCCTCCATAATGAAGGTAGATTCAAGAGTGTTCTCTGATTTTATCTTCTGTTGATCAAGTCCGATCTGGGTGTGTTAACATTTCCTTCTTTTTCCATTTGGATTTTTGTTGTGTTTTGATTTGATTTCAACGGAATCAACTTTCTGTGTTTCTTAATTTTAGCTTCGAGCTTCTTCGACTAATTGACGTTTTGAAATTATTTTCACTTGCAGTGTGAAATTAAGGATTTGTAACTACTTATACCAAAATTTTAGCCGCGGATGCTCTCTCACGCCCTTTCTTTTCGTCGTGCATTATATTCCCCTATGGTTTCATAAAACTCTGAATATCCTGTCGACTTGACGTTATATGCTAAGCTCTCCGGTGTATTTTCTCTTTCTACATCGTTTATGCTCTCTGTTTTGGTGAGATCTCATCAGTGACTTATCTATTTTCTTTGTGTTTTCTCTTTTTCCTTTCAAAGCATGTGTGTGTTTTAGTCCCGTTGATTAGGGGTGAAGTAATTTGTTATTCGAGTTTTGTAAAGCTCTCAACTATCATTTTATTTTTTGTGGTATAGAATACTTGTCTAAAAATCATAAAGTGCAACAAAGAAGATATGTAGAAAATTTCCCAACATCAATTTCTCCTTCTCATTCTAGCGAAGTCTTGAGACAATAAAACCAGTTCAGCGACTAACTACTTTAGCGATCTGATCAGGTCCAGGTCCAACAGTCTCTTTCAACAATATTGTACTCTCATCTGTGCTATTCTCAAGATTTCTATTGCAGCTTCCACTTCTTGGTTGGCACCACATCTAAGATCTGCCGCTCTAGCAAGATCATATCTCCTTATTTTGATATGGCTCTTTCTCGAGTGTTTTTAATTTTTTGTAGTATTGTTTTAGTTCTATTTTCTTTTGCTTCTATTTCTGGATTTCGTTTTCTGTATTTTTAATTAGATGGGTCTCTTTTCCTTTTTCTCAGTACTCAATCAATTTCGCATGGACATGAACACTAGATAATTATACTCCATCTTTTGTTCATGGATGTAGCTCATATCTTAGAATTTTTATTCAATAATAAGAACAAGTATATATCTTTGAGGATGACTATTGTTTAAAGTTATATGACAACAAAGAAGAGATAACATGAAAGACACTAGCTGAATACTGTAAAAACCATAACGAAGAAACAAACAGTAGTTATTAAATGTTTGAAACGGCCCCTCTACCTCTAGGTAATAAGGATAAAGTTTATGTATACTTTACCCTCCTCAGATTCTTAGGTAAGGATAGAGTTTATCCTTACTCTACCTTCCTCAGATTCTACTCTAGAGGGTTACATACATAAAGAGAGGTCTTGACAATTTTTTTTTTTTTTTTTTTTTTGGGGAACTGTCTAATGAAGGTTTGGATCAACTTGCTAAGACTTTGTTGACTAAATGTCAGGTTCGCACCGTTAGGGTTCAAAGCAGTGTTATGCATGTTTATGTAATGCCATAGCTTGAAATTTGGGAGTTCGTTTTCTTTCTATTTTAGCTTATGTGATGATTTGGGATTGTAACTTTTGACCTTTTTATGTACAAATTAATGTAAGAGACCAGTAAGTAGAGTTACATAGAAATAATTGGTATATTTGAGAAGAAACAAATCAAGTTTAGTTGGTCCGTCACAAAAAAAGTGGCTTCTTAATTTCACCGGTCACAATGAAATTTGGTGTGTAAAACTTGAGGAGTTTCATGTTGAAGGGAAGATCTTCCGGAGAATTTTACAAGTTTATAAGCTTCTTCATGCTTTAGATATTGGACATGACCGACAGACACATACACTTAAAAAGTTACTTTTGTACTGATTTATATGGGTGTCAAACCACATGCTATTCCCCTTCGATAGCTATTCTTGACAATTTTTTTAATTTTTATGTGATTTGAAGCAGGTTAAGAAGGGGTATCGAGTTACTTTTGTACTAATTTATATGGCTGTCAAACCACATGCTATGCCCCTTCGATAGCTATTTTTGACAAACTGTTTAATTTTTATGTGATTTGAAGCAGGTTAAGAAGGGTATCATGCATGTATTTTCTCAAGTACTGTTTTGCTTTATGTCATTCTCCGGGTGCTTCAAATCAGGTGGCTGCATGTGCGGGTTACTAAACTATCGTAGAGTTCAACTTTGAATATTACCATTATTGCTAAATAAAGTTAATCGTGTTGTAGTCGGTCCTCATACATCTATTAATTCCGTGGTGTAACATGTATTGATTCAATGAAATAAGATGTTATTTTTTTTAATTGAAAGATCAAAATTACAAGTGCACAAACATGTCTTATAATTTTCATGTTACACTATCTAGTACTAATTCTAAACTTTGACTCTCTATATAAATTGCCAAACACACCTGTAATCTTCAGTAAGATTAATTTAATATTTGTTTGGTTATAAATTTTGAAAGCACTTTTAGGATTATATTTTTCGTTGGATAAATCTTTATACCTATAAAATTTATCTAGTTTTTGTGAAAATTTTAAAATAAAATCCTAAAAACTTGTTTTAGACCAAAATATAACTATAAATTCCTTTTAAATTTTACAAGTATACCACAAACTTTTATATTTTATATAATATAATAAAAAGCTCACCTAATTAGTTCCTTTCCATGAGAACTATACCAACAACGCTATATATTTTTTTAGTTCGTATAGCAACAAAAAATAAATAAAAAATCTAGACCATTATAATAACGCACGAACTATGGAATTTGGGTAAAAAAATCACACATTAAAAGTAAAATGCTTCACAACAAAAGCAATTTTTATTCAAAAAACAGCTTTTACCAGAAAAAAATGATATACTCTTAAAATTCAAAATTAAGTTTTTTTTAATATAAAAAGTGAATCTCACTATCTTTCTATATATTGTGATTTATTTATTTTTCATCCGATATTTGATACTTGAAATACAACTAATTGCGAACTTATTTAGAAAGGTGCCAAGAGAACTTTTTGATTAAAAGAAATGGTCGGCGGCCAGGTAGACCAACCCACCGGCCTACGTTTTGAACCAAATAAGAATGACGTGGAAATTCAATATTCCAGACTGGACGACAACATGTTTTTGTTGGATTCCATTAAGAAAGAAAAAGTTTTGCTTTCACATCTCTTTTCTTTTTTCTTCTTTCATATATTTGTATTCAAACTTAATTTGTAGCCGTCCATTTAAAATAATTAATAAAAAGTTGCTCACTTGGCAATCTTTTGCTTTGTTCAGAATCGTATAAGGTGACCTGTACTGCTTAAAATCCATTTCAAAATTAAACTTTGACAATATCATTTTAATATCAAAGCTTCGTGCGATAAACTCATAACTGAGTAACATATGAAAGCTGGATTTCTAGAGATAATTGTTAGTCATACTAAAGAAGAACATTTTAAGCATGTTTAATTTAACGATGAATTATCGATTTTATTTAATTTTATGGACTTTACTAAAATCCTACATGTAAATAATTAACCACGAAAAAACTATACCTACCTAAATCAATTTTAATTTCTTTTTCTTTCTTCCTTTTCCTTCCCTCCAATTCTAAAAAAAAATAAAAAATTATGACATGGCACATGCCCCGTCAATAAATACTGCACTAATTGTAATTTTAACTCTTTCTGATTTTTTCTAAGAGAAACTGAATTAAGCTGCAGCCAAAATATAGTTCTACAGTGTGGTCAACAAAATAACAATGCGGGGTTTACTCTATCAATTTACAAGAGAAAAATCAAACTGAATTAAGCAGCCTAAATATATATAGTAGTTTATAGTTTGGTCAGCAAGATAACGATGTTTCTCAAATTAATTTCCCAACTTATAACATTCATTTTAGCTCAAAATCTTTTATCCATTGTCAAGATTTCAATATTAGAATAGATAATTATTTTTAATCATACACTTAATATTTGGGAAGAATAAATGATATATAAGAGACATATAATCAATCTACTTTTATTACTTTATTCGACCTGAAATACTTGTTATATTTCATCTTTCTTGAATCAAACTATATGAACTTTGACCAATATTTTGAATATATTTTTCCTTATATATTATATCATGTGAGAAGAACCAAAAGTTATTCTGAATATTCGTGAAAATTATTTTGTGATGAAGGAAATAAATAAAATATAATTTATCATATATTTTTTGAATGGAGGTGAAAATAAATTTAAAATAGGATGGAGGGAGTAATTTACAAGAGAAAAAGGACAGAAAGAAAGAAAGAAGAGAAATGAGATGATCCTTTAGCCTGACTTTTAGTTGGCAGCCAAAAACATGCCACACTTTGTATTTCATTCCACCGCTTTAAATACACAAAACCGCTAATATTTCTTTCTTCATTTTCAAGAACGCCCCATTAAACCCTTCTCTCTTACTTCTCCTCCTCCTCAGCTTCTCTATAATCATCAACTGGTACGTTTCAATTTCTTGGCTTCTTCACTATTTTCTATCTCTCCTTTTAACTTCTTTATTACTAATACTTGTTTGATGCTAAGAATTCTGTTTCTTGGTCCTGTTTTCAGTTTTTATAACTTGTTGATTTATTTGTTTACATGATAAATTTGATCAATTTGTGATACCAAATAGACAGTGGGTGTGGATCTTTTTTGAATTTCTTGATCCTGAAGAAGGGTAGTTCTTAGTTGATCTTGATATTCTAGAAAATTAAAGATTGGGTTATTTTTGTTTGGGCTTGAGGCGTAGCTATTGATTGATTGATTAATATAATTCTTGAAGCGTAGGTCATGTGTCTTCTTTCTTTTTAATATAGTATAATATATATATAATATATATATAGTACATGCATGTCCTGTCTCTTACTTGCAAATATATGGAAAGTTTTGATTAGTATGGTTACAAGTTAAATTTGATCACATAGGCAACTAAGATCAAGACCTCTACTTCAATTTGTGATACCAACTTGACAGTGGGTTTTTATCTCTTTGTTGTTTGGGATCTTTATGAATCAAAGTTACTACTTTAATTTCTTGATCCCGGAGAAGGGTAGTTCTTAGTTGATCTTGATATTCAAGAAAATTCAAGATTGGGCTTGAGGTGTAGCGCTATTGATTGATTAATATAATTCTTGATTAAGTTCTTACTTGTGTGTTTTCTTCTTTTTTATACATTAGTATATGCATGGCCTATAAAATCTAATCACTAATTTTAATACTTTCATCTTTTCTCACTCTTTTTCACTAATTCCAACTTTTGATAGGTTTTAAAAGATGGCAGATGCAGAAGATATTCAACCCCTTGTCTGTGATAATGGAACTGGAATGGTTAAGGTTAGTTGGTGATTAAGCACTGAAGCTTTCCTCCTTCCGATTATATTACTCTATCAGAACTAGTCTTTTGGTTGTATTGACTGTAAATTAGCATAATAATATCTTGTATTTCAAGCAAATCTTTTGGTCCCCATTGGTTTGAGCTGATAAAGCTATGCACCCTTGTTATTCAAGTTTTAAATTATGGTTCTGATTATTGGGAGTATTTGTAGTACTTCCCTTAATTAATGGCTCTTTTGACCTATTTTCACGCAGGCTGGATTTGCTGGTGATGATGCACCAAGGGCTGTTTTTCCTAGTATTGTCGGCCGACCTAGACACACCGGTGTTATGGTAGGGATGGGTCAAAAGGATGCATATGTTGGTGATGAAGCTCAGTCAAAAAGGGGTATTCTCACCTTAAAGTATCCCATTGAGCATGGAATAGTAAGCAACTGGGATGATATGGAGAAGATTTGGCATCATACCTTTTACAATGAGTTGCGTGTTTCTCCTGATGAGCACCCTGTGCTACTTACTGAAGCACCCTTGAACCCCAAGGCCAATAGAGAGAAAATGACACAGATAATGTTTGAGACTTTCAATGTTCCTGCCATGTATGTCGCTATTCAAGCAGTCTTGTCTCTTTACGCCAGTGGCCGTACAACAGGTGCAACTTGAGTCTTACCCTCCTTTTACCACCAAAGTTTTGATTGGTAGATTGATTATTAGACAGTCAGCATCCATTGTGTTATTGTTTAAAGAACTTGTTTAATTATTCAGAATGGAGAGAAGTTTGGTGATCTTGACTTCGTTCAAGCTTTTAGTTCTTATGTATGGTTCTGATTTAGTTTAATATGTTTCCTCTTTATGGAGGAGATACTGCCTGTGATTGTTGCCATATAATGGTTTTCTTTGAATCTTCAAGTTATCCTTTCTAATTATGCTTTTGGCCATCTCAACAGGTATTGTGCTGGATTCTGGTGATGGTGTCAGTCATACAGTGCCAATTTATGAAGGCTATGCCCTTCCTCATGCAATTCTTCGATTGGACCTAGCTGGGCGTGATCTTACTGATTGTCTGATGAAAATCCTGACCGAAAGAGGTTATTCATTCACCACTAGTGCTGAACGGGAAATTGTCCGCGATATGAAAGAGAAACTAGCATATGTTGCACTTGACTATGAGCAAGAATTGGAGACCGCAAAGAGTAGCTCTGCTGTTGAAAAAAGCTATGAGTTACCAGATGGTCAGGTGATTACCATTGGAGCAGAGAGGTTCAGATGCCCGGAAGTCTTATTCCAGCCATCACTTGTGGGAATGGAAGCTGCTGGAATCCATGAAACAACTTACAATTCCATCATGAAGTGCGATGTAGATATCAGAAAGGATCTTTATGGCAACATTGTCCTCAGTGGTGGAACAACAATGTTTCCTGGTATTGCTGATCGTATGAGCAAGGAAATTACCGCTCTTGCTCCCAGCAGCATGAAAATCAAGGTGGTGGCGCCTCCTGAACGGAAGTACAGTGTATGGATTGGAGGGTCTATCTTAGCTTCTCTGAGCACCTTCCAACAGGTAATACATAACATAACACGTGTAGCTCACACTATTACAATGCTTGCACGTTTCCTCAAACTCTTGCTTTGTAGAGCTGTATGTATTCGTTAAATTTTTAGCTGGGACCGTTACCTGATTTTGTTTCTTTGAACTACTGGCAGATGTGGATAACAAAGGGTGAATATGATGAATCCGGTCCTTCCATTGTCCACCGGAAATGCTTCTAAGCTAATCGATGAATGGAGTTCAATGTTCTCGTTATCTGCTTCAACAGTTTGGTCATAGTTCTGAGCAGGACTTTGTTAAAGTTGGAATGTTTTGAGTTCATAAAGATGGAAGGTTTATACTGTGCTATAATAGGGTGTAAGCTTTTAGATCGTACCCAATCTATTCTTAATGTCATTTGAGTGTTAGTGTTGCCTACTGTTTTAGGTGTTTAGAGGTGAGTTCTTTTCCTCCTCGCTTTTAATCTCCTTGTTCTTCTGGATTTTTGGATTGTTTTTTTCTGTGTATACTTCTTATATACTGAGTAATGTCACTTCATGGCTTATAAATCTTTGGTATATGGTGTTCTCTGTATCGATGAGAGGCATTGTAATGGCAGAATCAGAATTTTTACTATATAAAGAAGTTAAGATAATTCAATCTAACATTGTCATTTGGTTGGCCACACAAAAAAATGAAATATAATCTCGTCATAAAGTTTCTCGTTTAGTTTGTATCATAATTCACAAGGCAAACTTTGTTAAGTTAAAATAAACTTTAAATGTTTCGGATGTAAAACTATAAAATAACTACTCAATACTCCAAAGTCCAAGTTGTAATCACGATATATAATAACTTGAAAAAAATAAAACGAAATACACTTTTAAAACTTCTGTGGTTCTTTTTCCTTTTAGTTTTAGGGCCACAATGCTCTCCTCTCATGTCTCAGAAAGAAAAATGAAAAAAAGACTAATCAAATTCCCAGAAGGAGCATAGGTTAATTTTTGTAGCTTTGCTTTGCCTCAGCTAAATTTTTGGGTGTTCACTTCCACCCCAAGATTGAAGTGTTGATGGAGAATATGTGTTCCACATATCATGTCCTTTAACTTTATTTGGAGAAATATGAAAAACCAAGTTTAGTTGTGTTCTCTCAATTCAAAAGGTTCAATTTTTAATTCAAAATCATGATACAGAGTTGTGGGGCTGCCGTTTTGTTGGGTAATCTTTTGGTTTCTTAATGGGGTTTTCATGTTCTTGAATCAAGAAACCTCCCTCGGGTGCTAATCTTTAAGGTTTGCAGGTAGACTCATACTGTTGGTTTTTCCATTTCAGCTTACTGCTATGGAAAATGGTCATTCCAAGATGCTGAAAGACGGCTTATTATAGGGGATAGTCCTTTGCCCTTTAGACATATTTCCACTAGTATATCAACTTTCGGTTCTTGCTTTGAAATGAGGGTAGGCACCAGAGAAAATATGCAAGTGATGATTAGAAAATCTAGTAGTTCGGGAGAAAATTCTTTGGCATAATGTATGTGGAGAGATGAGTAGGAGTTGGTACATTAGCTATGTTGTTGTATTTTGAAGAATCCACTCATTCTTACAGTTTTGACATTTGTATGCAGAAGCAAATTAAATTTTCCCTGTGACATGGGACGACAGCAGATAAGATGGAAGAGAAGACGGTGAGACTTCTAGTTTCCACTGTTTCATACATTGGAGAGGATGTTGTTTAGGACTTGAGCTGTATTGGAATTAACCCAAAAAATAGAATTGGAAGACTGTTTCAAAGGCCATGTCTTAGATAGGTTGTAAAAGATGTGAAACACTTGGTGTCTAACTGATATCTTGGGATAGGTATTTCTTGTGAAGTTGCTGAACATCCACCTCTTTGGACTTGACCGAGCCTTCTGATAAATCTATACAAAGATTTTGAGCTCAAAATAGTTGTTTCTCCAGGAACTATTTTTAGATTGTACCTATACCATGTATTGACTCTTCAGTGATTGTTGCAGTTGGTTTGTGGCGAAGTATTTGGCCTTCCTGTAGTCCTCATGACCTTGAAAGTTGCTAGGCTGGACTGGTAAAAGCGATGCACCAGATATAGTCATCACTAGATAAAGATTCTAATATGACATGGTTGTCCTAAAAGAGGAAGGAACAAGCGGAAACACGTGAATTTATGACCCTCCCTGCTTAAACTAGAGAAAACATGCCCATTACCCTGTGGAGAAGCAACAATGTGACTCTGAAGGCCAACCAGATTGAGTATTTGCATCTCTGAAGGCTGAGAGAGGAAAGTGATGCATGAGGCTTGAACCATAAGCTCTGACATTAGAAACCGGTTAACAAGAAGTCAATGCTTATTCAAGTGAACTGTGAGTGAGCTGTCCTTTTTTCATTCAGATGCCATATGCATGCTTCCTTCTTCATTATCTCCCTTTGCTTTGGATATGGACGGAAGTAGATTATTTATCAAAAGAAGAAGTGAACTAACTCACTATTCTGGTCTCATCAGATGCACGTTAGAGTTGTATTAAGATATGTGGTACCAAATGGCTTAAACTTCTGTTGTGACCATCTGAGGGTAGAGCTTCAACAGAATGTGCTTTCCATTGGTATGAATGAGTTTAAGTGTCTAATGCTCTCACGCATGACATAGGATCATAAAACAAAGCACTCATTTTCTTGTTTATCTATCTAATTGATTTCCAGTTACTTATGTTATTGGTTTTGTTAAGACATAATTGAGAAGCTGTAAAATTTACAAGACAAAAACTTTAGTCTGCCCAAATTTTTTTAAATGTGCTCCTGTGTTTTTGGTTCCTATAGTTGAATTAATGTCCATCATCTTCTCTACTATGACCTAAACTCACTACCTGTGCCTCTCTTTTTCTTCCCTCCCTCCCCTATGATTGATTTCTTTTTTCTTTTAAATGCTGATTAGTTTCTCTGGTATCTTCCCCTTTTTGTGAACCGGAAGATTTCCTGTTCATTCACCATAGAACATCATACACACTATTCAATGTATCATTAGAGGCACTATGTAGCTCCTTTCTATGTTAGAGGTTTGGTCCATATCCCCCCAAATTTTGTGGATGAATAGACATGGTAGGGGTCAAGCCTAACCTTTACACACCTAGGCTCACAACTTTTAGTGATGGCTTAATTAAAAAAATAATTCAGAGGCACTCCAAGAAATGAAACAGAGGAGACATAAATGGTTAGGCAGGGAAAGAAAATAAGTTAAACAGTTATAGGGATCATGAACTTCTTGAGGGAAGATTACTCAGTTACTGAACCACATCAGTCCCTGTGGTGCATCCTGTTGATAACATTATATTTTTTGTATAATGACTAAAGTTCCAGGTTGGGATGTCATCACTTGGATGATGATTGTAGCCACTAAGGCAACAGAAAAAAATTTGTTTTTGAAGTGACGCCCCCAACTCCCATCATGACATTGGGGATTGAAGTTGCTGAGAGTTTAACCCCTCTCTCTCTCTCTCTCACACACACACACAGATTTGATGATTGAAACCTTTTCCTCACCTCTACACCTCATATCTCTGACAAAGTTGTTTATCCATTATAGCTTTATCTACTAGTTTGGGGGATAAAAGTTGAGAACGGTAAAATTAAGAAATGAAAGAAACTCTGCTATGGGTATATACAGAAAGAAATATATGGGAGAAGCAAAAGGAAAGATGAACAGCTATCAAAAGCAACGGCTTATATACGCATTGAGAGCCAGTAGGCACTACTTGTCCTCTCTACTAAAATTTATCAAAGGGTGCATTTAAGATTGATATTCTATGTTCCAAATTTAGCATTTGCCTTAGTGGTAAATTGAAGTTGAGAACAATTTTATCCACTTGGTTGTGAGTTGATATAAATGTATCGCTTGTAATCATTCTCCAAACAATGTGATACAACCCAGGGAGAACCACACCCCAAAAGCTAGCTATTAAGGTGGGAGAGCCCAAGATCATATAAGCCCCACATCAGCTCCCCATTTAACCGATGTGAGACTTTTTTTGCTCCCCATTTAACCGATGTGAGACTTTTTTTGCAATAGGATCATAACACAATGTTGTGGGTTTTTGAAGTACTCTATTTTACTTTTGGTAGGAAAAACACTTTAGGGAGAGACTCGTGGGTTGGGGGTGGGGGGTGGGAATCCCTAGAATGTATCTGCCATTTATTTTTTCAAGATTGCTATGCTGCGTATTTGCCACACTCTCATTTATTGGATTAAGTGAGCTGATGTGTGAAGGCATTGCCACTTAAAACCACCTGTTGCTATCATCGTCCAGTTGTCATCAGCAACGGCCCTCGTTTTACAAACCTCACTTCTATATTAAGTTTTCTTCTTCCTAGGCGATCAAACCAAGGTGTTTCAGGAAGCGCTCAGTAATCCCTTGTGCCTCCTCCTTAAAAGTAATCAAGATCTTATATTTAAAGGCTTGAAAGATTTACTTTATATTACTTAGTAAATTCATCTTTTTTTGCTTTGTATCTGCATTGGTATGATGTGTTTGAATCAATTCTTTCCCTCTTTTGTTAGTTCTTCATAACTAGGAATGTTTCTTGTAGTTTTATTGTTTCCATCGAAATAACATGAGTTCTTTTTTGTACGTTAACTCTAGGATTAAAGTCTTATGTACTTTGTATTCTACGTCTCCTAGCCTCGGT
>JAJOOF010005765.1:0-40143 GCA_029582545.1 Solanum lignicaule
TGAATCATGATTTCTAATTTATTAGCACACTAGAAACAGGGAAAAAACTTCTATACTATGCCATCCTAATGTTGAAACCGGTAGGCGAGGAAAGCCGTTTAGGGGAGTAAACAAAGTTGAGGCGCTGATAAGAAGAAAGTATCCGCTAAAGTACGATGCTAGTAGTGACAGGAATACATGATAAACATATAATCTAGTTCATAATAATCTAATATGAATTTAATCGATTATGAATATGATAGGAAGGAATAATTGAAAATAAAAACTGCATAAACAACGAACATGACTACATATATGCATGACGAAATGATAAAAAACTATGAAACTTTAATCTTATATATACTTAACGGTATAAAGATAATTGAATTAAGAAGAATCATATGGGAAAAAATAATTGATGACTACGAATTAGAAGATATATTAAATCAAGAATGGTATGAAATAGATTTACAAAATCTATATTTAGATAATGAAAGAATAGAATGATATGATTTAGAAATAAATTAAGATTAAAATGAACTATGAATATTTACAATATTGGATAGAATCAATGGAAAATATAAAACAATTAGAACAATTAATGGAGGAAAATTTATATATGTACCGAAGAACCCAAGATATGTTATATCTAGAATGTACCATAAATAATATTAAAGAAATATTCTGATTAAAACAACTATCAAAAGAATATTACAATAAGCATTATTACATTTTACCATGAATTCGGCAACCCCAAAAAATAATATTAAAGAGATATCAAGATTAAGACACTTAACAAAAAATATTATAATAAAAATGGTTAAAATAAATTACTCACCTACCACACTACCACCTACCACACTACCATTTCTATGAATTCCTCAACTACCAGTTCCGCACCGAAAAATGGTAAAAATTCACACCTATTAAGTTTTTTAGTATTTAATTTACTTGGAATTAATTTCCTTTTTAAAAGTTGATAATATTTTGTTTTTTTTTAAATAAAAACCTAATTAAGTTGACAAAAATATGAACATGCTATTTTATTATCAATTTTTTTTTCAGATGTAGAAACAAAAGCATGTTTTCAATGTGAAACAAGTACATTTTTTTCAAAATAAAAATAATTAAATAATTAAACAACAAACTCATAAGAATATAACAAAAAAATTATACTTTTTTAAATACTTATATTATAAGGTATTTTTTGCAAAAAAATAAAATTTAATGAATAGAAGACAAAGCTAGAAAACATTATGATATATTCATTTCATAGTCAATATACAAATTCACCCACTTTTCCTTCGTTCTAATATTGCATAAAGAAATTAATCAAGCAAGTCACAGTTTTACTCATCAAGTAACTAATAACCAGATGAAAATAAAACTGACACAATTCATTAAAATAAAAATCTTAAAATATTCAGCTTTGATTCTTCCTTTTCTTTACTAATATAAAAAAATATACTAGAGATTAATTAACATAACTTTATGCTAATAAAATAAAGATTGCTTCTTAGCTAATATTCATCCTTAGTAATAACACCAACAAGGGTCACAAAGAACATTCTCATGGACTGAAGATTTTATCAGGTCAAGGATAATAGTAGAAAACGGGTCTTCTGATGTACTGAACTGGCACAAATCGATTCATGAAAGGATGAAAAATAATCGGCGCATTTCCACCACCATGTGGATTAACATGTGGGTGAAAGAAGCGAGATCGAAGTATTGGAGGGCGATACAATGACTGACTATTCATTCGATGAAAACTCCTAAAACATCCACAATTAGCACAAATATATTCTTCTTTAGTTCCATCATCACCCTTCTTCACAAATTCACGACATCCATCAACTGAATAGTCACCAAAATTAGTAGCGTGATTTTTTAAGCATATACCATATTTTATAATCATATCACCACTTGGATTTGAGGTTGAATTGTTTGCCATTTGCTTGATTTTTTATTTTTGCTAAAAACTTAAGAATGACAATTTTGTTTTGCTTTTTTGTTTTGCGTTTAAACTCTCTTAAATAATGTGTAACAAGCTTCATTAATTGCTTTTTTGACATAAATCTAATCATGATATTATCTATAGTAGAAATGAATTTATTTTAGTAATTTTGCATTAATACTATATGTACAAAACATTTGTAAAGATATATACAGATAAGAATGATTTAAGTAAGTTACTATATATATATACACGACATGTTATACATCTATTAATTTGATGTATATATTTAGGGTCCGTTTGGCTATGTGATATGAAATCATGATTTGAAATTATGAGATGAAGTTGAAGTTTTCTTTGGACATTTAATGTTGTTTGTTTTCTCTTAATCATAAAACCCTATAACTTGTAAAGTCTCACTTCTTTATACAATCTTAACAAATTAGCAAAAGTTTATTAAATCGCATAATATACTATCACAAAGCTATTCTAAAATATTAAAACATTTATTGTCCAAATTTATTTCAATTAAAAAAAAAAACTAAATATAAGTTGTAGTGTCTAGTATTTATTATTATTATCCCACATACTACGGATAATCTTATCACATTGAACTTGCGTTTTTTAATTATATGACAAAGAATATGAACTAACATTGTTACTTTGAGTCATTTGTTGTTCAATTTGGTTTGTAAATAAATTTGATAAAAAATAATGAATTTGGTAATATAAATGGTAGAGTATGAATTGATTTAAAGTAATAATAAATTTTATGTTGGTAACAATAATTGTTATATGAGATATAAGTGGTTTTAAAAGTAATTATATGAATTATATATTTTATATACATATGAAATAAATGGTTAGTAGATATAAATATGGTAGTTTTTACAAAACTTAAACTTCTGGGTCAATTTTTGAATTTGAAAATTTCCAAATCATGATTTTTGTAGAATTTGAGATTTCATCTCATTATATGAAATCAGCTTAAAATTACATGTCCAAACGGTGATTTCATATCATGATTTCTGTAACACCCCAAAAAAATTTTGAGCTAAGACTTGAACCATCCTTTGTTGTGAGTAGGATTTTACCGAGGAATTAAAATTTCTTAAGTGTTAAGTTCACTAGATGTAGCACCTTGAGTTCAAAAAAGAACTAAATTGGAAATAGCAAAATCTGAAATTTTGCAAGTTATGAGTTTTGGGTCAACTTGAAATGATCATAACTCCTAGAACAAGATGAGTTAGATGTGCTACAAGATACCTTAGGAAAGACCTTTGAATTATCTTTTCAACGTCGCCAAGTTAGCTAAGTTTCGAGTTCGGATGAGTGAGTAATGGCCTTTTGAAGTTAGGTTGTCCAGTTAAGGAAAGTTAGCCGAAAATAGTGAGGGGTATTTTGGTCTTTTCCTTACCCAATCAGATTTAATTATTTTTTAGTAATATTTTAGGGGTCTAACCTTATTAGGTTCAGTTTTATAATCCTAAAATTATCCTAGGGTTTTAGTTGAGAGTTCAAGAAGAGAAAAGAGGAGAAAAGAGGAGATGATCAAAGCGTTTGTCGAGAGTCTTGCGTTTTGTTGCGGATTTTTGCCATGGGTTTAATCCCTAAGAGGTATGTAAGCTTACATTGTGTTGGGTTAGTTCACCACATGCCAATCATGTTATTTTCTGCGAAATTTCATTCTTGAAGTTGAAAGATTTGAGTTCATGATGAGTCTTTGATAGGTGTTCTTGAAGTTCATTCTAAATCTTTTTGTGTTGGGGTTTTGACGATTTCTTAAAATGACATTTAGTAATTTGAGTGTTGTTTTGAGTATATTAGAGTTTACTTATGTTAAGTAATCGAATCCAAGTGATTGGGGAAGAAACCGTTCGATTCTAGGCGAGTTAGGGTGAGAAAATAAGCAAGGAAAATTCGTCGGATTTTCTGGGTTGGGGCCTGGCGCGATGCGCCAGCCAGAATGCCCCAAACCCTCCTTTGAAGTTTAGGGGCTGGTGCCCCGCGCCACCCATAGCGCCAGGGTCGCCTGCCCTATCCAGTTTGTCATCGGTCGCCCCGTTTGAGTTCGTTTAAAGTGCACCTTCACTCATTTTTCGATTCTAATTAATCTAAGCTACTTCTAAACACCTAAAATCATTCCTAACATGATCATAATCTTGGATTCATAAATCAAATTCAAGGTAGAGTTGAGAGTTAAGTTTTGAGAATTCTTTCGAATATTCTAAGAAAGTTCCTTTGAGTCCTTTTGTTGAGTCTTCTACAACTTCTAGTAAATTGTTTCAAGACTCGAGCAACGAGTGTGAGGATGAGGAGAATGTACTCATGAGTCTAATTTGTCGTCATGAGATCTTTCATTTCATGAATCATAACGCTTGAATTCATAATTCACATTCAAGAGAGAGTTAAGAGTAGAGTTCAAGAAAGTCTTTGAGTTCAATTGTGAATCCTTTGAGATCAACTATTGATTTGAACTAAGTTTTGAGGAAGTAAGTATGAGAATGAGAAGAGTTGTATCATGAGTTCCATAATGTTATGTAGATCTGTGAGTCAAGTCGTTTATGCTATTAGATTCCGCATAAACTCCAGAGGTTGAGTATCTATGAAAGGAGTAATATCTCCAAGTTCTAAGCCTTGAAGTTTTGAGTTCCTAATCCAGTTTGAGAAATATCTTTGAGTCCTTGAGTTGAACATTTCATGCTTATAATTTCACATGAACATTATAAGTCGAACAGTCTTGAGATGAGAAGTATCTTTGAGTCCTTGAGTTGAGTAGTTCATGCTCATAAATCCACATGAACTCTAAGTTGAGCATTCTTGAAATGAGTAGTATCATTGAAGTTCTTGAGTTCCACATGAAGTATCTTTAAGAAGTCTTTTACAAATGTTTTAACTTTGTTTTAAGACTTAAGTTTTGAGTTGAGTAAAGAGTAAAGAGTAAAGTTTGAAGTTCATTTCTTCAAAAGTATATGGGGACTAAGTATTCCCAAAGAGATTTAAAATGTTTTCACATTTAAATAAGAACAGAAACTGAGATTTCCAAGGAGCCTTCTGGCTAGTTTTCAGAAAAGAGTAATAGCTTTCTAAATGAAGCAAGAAGGGAAATTTGATTTCCAAGATTGCCTTTGAGCTAAGTTTTTGAGCACTAATCTCAAATCAGAGAAGAAGTATGCTTTTAAAACATAAGAGCTAGTATATTTTGAGAGTAGTATTGAGCACATAATTGGGGACGAGCATGAGTTCAGATAACTTACGTCACCATAAAACCATATAGCCACCATGGGTAGAAAAGGGTCATACTTTTTAGATGAATCCTTTTTGAAATAGACTAGTGGATCCATTAGGCATTTCAGGTCCTATACCTTTGGCCGGGTATAGGATGCGCTGGCAGCGTGAGGTAGATCTTTGTATCATCACTATAGCTCTTATGTGATAGTTGTCGGTTAGAGAAACTCCCACATAAGTTATTGTATTCTTATATACACAGTTATTTGTATTTTTACATACATTTCAGAGTTATGTTGTATCCTTGCATACACACAGAGTTGACAACATATTTTAAAACAATTTGTTTCCTTATATTGCACTTGTTTTAAATTGCTTTATATTGAAATGTGTTCAGTCATATCGAGTTGAGTATCTAGAGTTGAGTACCCAGAGTCGAATATCATATCTTTGAGTTGAGTATCTTATCTCTGAGTTGAGTATCTTATCCTTGAGTACTTTTGAGTTAAGTAAGTTGAGTAGTTTTGAGTATCCTTGAGTATTCCTTGAGTTGAGTAAGTTTGAGAAGAGGTAAGTATGTTTCCTTTTTATCAAGTTTCAAGCTTATGTTTATGCTTTAGAATTCCTCTTATATACTCGTACATTACACGTACTGAGCCATTTGTCTTGCATCTTCTCATGATGAAGACACAGGTATTCAGGATCATCAACAGGAGCTTCGTTGATACATCCGAGAGTTCGAGTTACCTATGGTGAGCCTCCTTGCTTCCGGAGGATTTCATTTACCTTTCACTTATATCAGTTGTTAAGATGTCGTGGGTCTTGTCCCAACTTTTATCTTTGTCAGTTAGAGGCTTCATAGATAGACAGTAGATTTCAGAATGTTTATTCATTTATCTTAATAAGTTGCCTATTTTATGGTGAGTTGAATATATTATTTTTATTCTAAGTTGTTCATTTGAGTTAAATTTTAAGAAAAGTTGAGTATAATTGAATTTTATTCAGTTTTAAGCTTTTGCATGCTTAAGTTAGTCTTCCTCTTGTAGTTAGCCAGGATGAGGGTTCGCTTGGGGACCAACAATGGTTCTTGAGTGCCAGCCACGTCCAAGGTGTAGACTCGGGTCGTGACAAACTTGGTATCAGAGCACAAAGTTCAAGTGTCCCAGGGTGTCTATGAAGCCGTGTCAGTATGGTCTTGTTTATGGTTGTGAGGGCCCCACTTCTATAAACGAGGTACTACAGACATTTTAGAAAAGTTTCCCTTCTTTCATACTCTTAATCGTGCAATAGAGCTAAGTCCTAGAGATTTATTCATGCTCGTGCGTTTTTTCAAATTCATTCAACTACCCATCATACTAGAGGTAGTTGAAAATAAAAGTCAGTCCTTTATCAATGAATTATTCTTAGTAAGAGTCTTGAGAAATTCATGAGACTCCAGAGGGGCTTGAGAGAAGCCCAAGAGTAAGTTAAGTGTTCTGTTTCAGAGGAATGCAGTCATATTCATATGAATCGTGCGTTTGAGCTAAAAGCGAGTTCTACTCTTTTCCTTAATCCTTGTTTCAACTAAGATCCTTTTTAAGAAGTATGATTAGAGCTTGGGTAAGATTTTCACCCGAAAAGGTAGCATGAGTTATGAGATCATAAGCAGTAGTAGTGAAAGAGCCCATAGTTAGAGGAAAGTATGCAGAGGTTTAGAAATTTAAGAAAGGGAGATAAAGTTTTGAAGAGCTATATTTCTATAGTCATGCACCCAGTAAGTTATTGATGAGGAGTTTTCCCTTATGGGTAGAGTAAAAGTTGCTAGTCAAAATGAGATAGAGTATATGTTTGTTAACCAGAATAGAGTTGATGTTGATGTGCCATCATATTAGAGGAGACTAACTTCATGTATTGAATAAGAGAGCAGAGTATTTATGAAGTGATAGATCTAAGCTAGGCTGATGACTTGTTTGAGAGGGTCATGATGTTTAGAAGGTTATAGAACTAATAAAGTAATGAGATATGGTGTGGTAGGTGAGCAATCGTATTGATATTCGGGTTTAGTAATGAACATTAAGCTTGAATTTGAGATGAGTATCATGATCCTAATTAAGAATGACAACATGAGGGTGATGATGTTAGTCTTGAGATTTGATCTAGTAGACTTGACATAGAGTAGGTAAGGAATTGAGATGTTGCTACAATGAATATGAGTGGTACAGGTGAGAGACCCTAACCTCTAGATAACGACAACGAAGTGTGGCTAAGTCACAAGAGTAACTAGAGCAATAAGAGGTGTACCGAGAGGGTATGTAATCAAAAGAGGCTAAGAGAAATGATGAGTCCACAAATTGGACTCATTTAGGGTTTATTTTACTAGAAATAGTGTCCTTGAATGCTTGTTTTATCTCAATACCTAATTAAAATGCTGAAGTTTCAGGTATTTGAAGTTTTAGTAGAAGCATTGACACTTAGGCGCAAAACGGAGCAAATAGGGCGCAAATAGGGCTGAAAAGAACAAGAAATGGAATCCTGCGGATCACCGAGTTCAACGTGGTGAGTCGCCGAAATGACATGAACCACCCTTCGTTTCAATACGCGAAGCCTTGAAGGAAGTGGATCAAAAGGCGAGGAAATGAGTAGTCGGCGAGTCACCAATCAGTTCCGCGAAGTAGTACAATATCGCACAATGATCCAGAATGCGAGGATGCTAAAGGCAAGACACTGAAGGCGATGAGCTGACCAAAAGGCGGATCACCGAGTTCATCGGCAATATAGACTAATGTCGCCGAACAATCCTCCGCAGCACAATTTGTAAAACTATAAATACTAGTTAGAATTTTAGTCTTAGTGTGGAACAATTATTATTATTATTTTCACTTTGGAACATACTTTAGCTGATATTTTTCTCTCAAGTTTGGAGAGGGTTTTGTGGAGACTTGAAGAAAGGAGTTCTTCTTCTCCAAGTTGGAAGTGGGTCTTCTCTATTCATTTTCCTTTGCTTAATTTAAGGTTTAATTTCTTATACCCAATTGATTTCATTATCATGTTAGGTATAATTTCTTATTTCTTGTGAGTGGCTAAAAACCCCATTCTTGGGGTGTGATTTAGCAAATATGGGTTGATATTCTTGTTGGGTCTTGCTTGCTGATAGGTTAGATGTATTTTAATGGTGATTTCATCTACTGGTTGTTGTTAAATCTAAAGGGTTTGTAGTTGCAAATACAAAGCCACCCATGTGTTTTCGGCTTGCCCGAGAGGGAGGTCGCGAAACCAAAACTACTAGACTGATGGCCTAAGGAGTGGGTCGACATGAGGTTCAGCCTAAGAGGGTGAGCCCTAGTCCCATATCCTAACACTCAGCTCGAGAGAGTGAGTGAGGTAAGGCGTAGGTTGGTCTTCATGCGGCAAATGGGTGTCTGAGAGGAACGCATTTGAAATGGGGTAAGTTCTCCGAGAGGGAACTTATTTTCATTTAAAGCTTAGCCTAATCACTATTATTTTGCAAATTTTCTATCGAAACTATGTACCCAACAATTTATCTCAACTTATATTGCGGTCACATCCCAAAAACCTTTTCTCATACTTGATTTTCTTGTTTATTTTGTTGTTTTAGTACTTGTTACAAAACCCACCCCCTTTGATATTTGACACTTTTGTGTCGCCCCCTTTAATTTACAATGTCTTTTGCTACGACTAGTTAGAATGTAAATTCTATTTTTCTATGAATTCTCAAAACCGCTCCCTTGGGACATGACCCCAACCCTTGATTGGGTTACTATATTATCGACGATCGTAGACACTCATACCGTAGGATAGTGTCGTTGGTCACGATAAGCATCAAAATGGCGCCGCTGCCGGGGAGTGGTCTTAGTTGAGAATTTTTAGTTCACTAGAATTTCTGTCTTATTAATCGTAGATTATTAATTTTACTCTTAGTTTTGTTTTTCTTTGAGTTTTTGATTGTATGTGATCCCAAGGATCATTGGCAAGAATTTATGTTTTTCTTAGTTTTAGCTTTACTAACTTAATTTTTAGCTTTGCTTTGCTTGTTTGTGTTGAAAACAGAAATTATGAGTGAGGACGTAGGGGACAGTTGCCACGCAAACAATCCATTGAATATTTACTTGCACCGAGATGACATTGACGATGTTAATAGTGTTTATGACCCGCTCCATTGGGTGAGATAGGTGCAATTCGCTTGCCGCAGAGTGGCAGAAACGGAAATTTTGAAGTCACTAGCACAACACTCCATCTCATACATTCAAGGGGCTTATACGGAGGATTGGATCATGTAGACTCACATGAACATATCCAAAGCTTCTTGGACGTATGTGCTCCGTTGTCATTCAAAAATTGGTGGCAAGAAGCCATCAGGCTTCGTTTATTCCCATTATCACTGATAGGAGCAGCCACTACGTGGTTGTCTAAGCTTCCCAAAAGTTTTATCACATAATGGAAAGAATTAGTCACAGCTTTCCACAATAGATTCTTTCCCTTGTCAAAAATGATGAAGTTGAGGGATGACATTCAGAATTTCAAACAAAAAGCGAGTGAACCAATTCATGAGTCATGGATTAGATATAAAAGGTCTCTACGAAAATGCCCAACATATGGGCTGCCAAGTGCGTTGCTACTCCAATTGTTTTACCGAAGTCTTGATTCAGTCAACAAAGGGATAACTGATCAATTGGTTCAAGGCGGTATAATGCTACAGCCCTTTGAAGTGGTCTCATTTCTCCTAGATGGTATGGCGAAGTAAAACAAGCTTGGTACACCAAAGAAGATCAAGTTTACCCTATGTGTTTCAGGCTGACGCAAGAACAACTCGATAAAGAAAAAGAGAGGGATGAAAACATCAAAAAATTGTTGTCTCAAATGGAAGATTTACAAGAGCACATGAAAGGAAACTGTGAAGTGTTTCGCGCAGAGGGGGGGGTTCTTTTTCTGATAATTTGAAATCGGGAGGGAATCAAGGTTGGAACCACAGAAGGAATGAGGAGGGTTTCCACCCGCACTATCAGTCGCGGGTTGGAAATCAAGGTTGGAACCACCCTAGAGGTGAAAGACCTAGGCGATATTTCCAATAGTGGACTGAGCATAACGACCATGAAAAATACCAAAATCAATTGAGTGACAGCCCGACATTAAGGAGGAGTGACAGCATCCCTAGGGTGAACGATCTACTGACACGAATTCTTGAGAAAGTTGAAGGCTCTGATGATTTGCTAAAAGGAATGAGAGATGATTTTTCTTCGCTAAATAGTAAGGTGAACTCTCATGCTAATGCCATCAAGATGCTGGAAGGTAATTGAATCTCCTATTGGCCCAACTAACAACCAAGATGGCAAAGGAAAATGAGGAAGGAGAGCTGGCTGTAGTTACCCGTAGCGGGAAGGTAGTGATAGGTAATGAAGGAGAAGAACGTGAGAAAAATCAGGGTAGGGAAGAAGCAGAAATTACCGATCATCAAAACCTAGGCAAGAAAGCACAAGAAGGAATGAATCAGCACAATGAAACTCCAAAAAGAATACAACTCTTACCCAAAATACCTCCACCTTTTCCTTAGCATTTGAAAAAGAAGAATGAAGATGAGAAGTTTAAAAAAATCTTGTCTGTGTTCAAGAAGTTGTCCATTAACCTTCCTTTGGTGGAAGCATTGCTAGAGATGCCAGGGTATGCTAAATTCATGAAAGAGCTAGTCACCAAGAAGAGGATCTTGGATTATGAAACGATTGAAGTGCCTCATAGTTGCAGTGCGATCATGACAAATGAGTTAATCACTAAAAGAGAAGACCCTGGTGCTTTCACCATCCCGTGTACTATTGGAATGCTCCAATTTTCCAAGGCTTTATGTGACCTAGGAGCAAGCATCAACATGATGCCATACGCCATATACAAGCAACTTGGATTTGGAGAATCGAAGGCAACTACAATGAGACTTCTCATGGCAGATCGATCGATCAAGCATCTTGTTGGAATCCTCTATGGTATCTTGGTTAAAGTAGATCGGTTCATATTTCCAGCTGACTTTGTGATTTTAGATTGTGACATTGATGTTGAGGTCCCCATTATTTTGGGAAGGCCATTCTTAGCAACCGGCAGAGCACTAGTGGATGTTGAAAGCGGCAAGTTGAAATTTCGTGTGAATGACGATGAGGTAACTTTCAACATCTGCAAATCCATGAAACAACCAAGTGATATCCATGTAGTGTCTACTGAAGATGTTATAGATGAGGCAGTGGCAAGTGTGAGCCCTCTGCTGCGCAAGAATGAGCCTCTTGAGTCAATACTTGCAAATCATGACGAATCAGAAATTCAGGAATATGCTAAAATGATCGCAGCCCTAATAGGGTTAGGAGCATATGCACGAAATCCAATTAAGTTGGATATCGACCAAAAAACCGATGCAGCCCACCTGCAAAGCCATCAATTGAAGAGCCGCCAACTCTAGAACTGAAAGTACTCCCATCCCATCTCAAGTATGTCTTCTTGGGAACTAACAACACTCTGCCAGTGATTATTGCAGCAAATCTGAGTGAAGGGCAGGTAAAAGTGCTTGATTAAGTACTACATAAGCACATAAAAGCGATCGGATGGACCATAGCTGATATCGTGGGCATCCCGCTCGGTATCTGCACCCATAAGATTCAGCTGGACAGTGAATGCAAACCCAGTGTGGAGCATCAGCGAAGGTTGAACCCCCTGTAAGAGGTAGTAAAAAAGGAGATCATCAAGTGGCTTGATGCAGGAGTAATCTATCCGATTTCAGACAACAAATGGGTCAGCCCAGTGCAATGCATATAAAAAAATGGTGGCATAATAGTGGTCCCAAATACTAAAGGAGAGCTTGTGCCGACTAGACCTGTAACAGGATAGAGGGTGTGCATTGATTATCGAAAGCTAAATTCATGGACTGAAAAGGACCATTTTCCAATGCCCTTCATGGACCAGATGCTTGACAGGTTATCAAAGAGAGGGTGGTATTGTTTTTTGGATGGATACAACCAGATATCTATTGCACCAGAAGATCAAGAGAAAACCACTTTCACATGCCCGGGACCTTTGCCTTCAAAAGGATGCCATTCGGACTTTGTAATGCACCGGCAACTTTTCAACGATGCATGTTGTCCCATCTTTGCGGATATGGTTGAGGACTCTCTGGAAGTCTTCATGGATGATTTCTCAGTCATGGGGGACACATTTGAAGAATGCTTGACACATTTAGAGCGAGTGCTCCAAAGGTGTGTGGAAACCAATCTAGTCTTAAATTGGGAGAAATGCCATTTCATGGTGAAATAAGGCATTGTTCTTGGACATAAAGTGTCGCAACAAGGGCTGGAAGTTGACACAGCAAAAATTGAGGTTATTGAGAAACTACCACCACCGATCTCAGTAAAGGGGATTCACAGTTTCTTGGGCCATGCAGGTTTCTACCAGAGATTCATTAAGGATTTCTCAAAGATTGCACAACCGCTATGCAAACTCTTAGAGAAGGAAGTGAAATTCTACTTTTATGACGCTTGTATGACAGCATTTAAATGTTTGAAGGAGAAATTGATATCCAGACCAATTATCATCAGCCCAAATTGGTCAGAACCATTCGAAGTAATGTGTGATGCGAGTGGGATGGCATTAGGTGTAGTATTGGGACAAAAGCGTACCAAACCATTTCACCCAATTTATTACGCAAGCAAGACTCTAAATAGTGCCCAGTGAAATTACACAGTCACTGAACAAGAGTTGCTAGCTGTGATCTATGCTTTCGAAAAGTTCCGGGCATACTTGTGAGGCACTAAAGTAGTTGTTCATACAGACCATGCAGCACTCCGATACCTCATGGAAAAAAGGATGCGAAGCCAAGATTGATAAGATGGGTGCTACTCTTGCAAGAATTCAATTTTGAGGTAAAAAATCGGAAAGGTTGCGAAAATCAAGTTGCAGATCACCTATTGCGTCTAGAGAGTAAAGAAGGTACTGAGCAGGAAAAGGAAATAAATGACTCATTACCAGATGAGCAAATATTCGCACTGTCACTCACACACGTGCCATGGTATGCTGACTTTGCAAACTACATCGTATGTGGGTTGATTCCTGATGAGTTAAACTCTTACCAACGAAAGAGGTTTCTATTTGATGTTAAAAGATACTTCTGGGACGAGCCATACTTATTTTGAGAATGTGCTAATTATGTCATAAGAATGTGTGTTCCGGAAGAAGAATCAGCAGAAATCCTCCATGCCTACCACACATCCCCAGTCGGAGGTCATCATAGTGGAAACCGTACCGCAACTAAGATTCTCCAAAGTGGTTATTATTGGCCTTCTCTTTACAAAGATGCCCACGATTTTGCAAAAAGATGTCCTCAATGTCAGCAGCAAGGCGGAGTGTCAAGAAGGCACGAGTTACCCCTTACACCTATTTTGGAAATCAAACTATTCGATGTGTGGAGAATCAATTTCATGGGCCCATTTGTCAGCTCATTTGGAAACAAGTATATCTTAGTAGCTGTGGACTATGTGTCCAAATGGGTGGAGGCCGTCGCACTCCCGAATAATGAAGGAAGAAGCGTTGTCCAATTTTTGAAACGCTACATCTTTGCATGGTTTGGCACTCCAAGAGCAATCATTAGTGATGGAGGGTCGCATTTTTACAATAAGTGGTTTTCCAGTGCATTGAGCAAATACGAAGTAAAACACAAAGTTGCCACTCCATATCACCCCCAAATGAGCGGGCAAGGTGAGGTGTCAAATCATGAGATCAAAAGCATTCTATCCAAGACAGTTAATGGCAGCAGATCCGACTGGTCTAGAAAGCTTGACGATGCCCTGTGGGCATATCAGACTGCTTATAAGACACCTATAGGAATGTCCCCATATCAGCTAATTTTTGGTAAATCAGGCCATTTACTTGTTAAGCTAGAACACAAAGCCTTATGGGCATTGAAAGCTCTGATTTTTTATTGGACAAAGGCTTCAAGGGAGAGGTTGGACCAGTTGAATGAAATAGATGAGTTCAGGCTCAGATCTTACGACAGCTCAGCCATTTATAAAGAGAAAATGAAGAAATGGCATGACACACGGATAGTCCAGAGGGAATTCAACGCGGGAGATTGGGTGTTATTATACAACTCACGACTAAGGCTATTCCCAGGAAAGCTAAAATCCAAATGGTATGGGCCTTTCAGAGTGACGCGAGTGTTCACCAATGGTGCCATAGAAGTTGAAGGTAAAGAGGGACCCCCATTTACAGTTAACAGACAACGTTTGAAGTTATACCTTGGGGACTGCCAGGAAATCGCTTTAGTTGAAGAATTGTATCTGGAGGATGCTTGAGAGTATTCCTACGTTGAGCCACGACGTTAAATAAGGTGCTTATTGGGAGGCAACCCAAGTTCTTACCAATTATATCTGTTTGATAAAATAATAATGTGTCGATTGTGCAGATAAAAGCGTGGATAGTGAACGAACAGTGCTAATAGGCACACCACAAGTCCATTCAGCGACACACAGGAGGAATCGGCAAGCTCAGGACATCTTTGGCGAACCTCGGACTGGTTCGGCGATCGCACTATTAACCGTCGTTTGAACTCTCCCAGTTTGGGTTTGGAGTAGGTAAAACTCGGCGCACTTTGGAAAAATTTAGCAGCGAATCACCGACCCTGTAGGCGAGCACAATGCAAACTGCCGTTTGGACTCACCGGCAACCAGAGGTCCTGTGATCTTTCGCGAGGAAGTTAAATATTCGGCGTGTCGCCGACTGAACAGGCTAGTATAATTAATGTCACTGAATAGGTGATAACTGGAAAGTTCTCCAAGCAAAGGTTTCAAAATGTCTGATTTACTGCTTGCCTCACTTTTTCATACGCCCTAACTCACACTTGCATGCTGGTTTTATATTTAATGTATTATTAGAGTATTCGCGTTGCTAAATTGTGCTCTATTGTAGATTGCATGGCAGCCGAGCATCTTCACAGAAGGTTGGTCTTTCAACACCCCGAGTTATTTTTTTAGAAATCTAACCTCATTTGCAACTAGTTGATTTGAATATCTCGGGGTCTACTGGTTTACTTTATCGATTCCCATTCAACACTTATTATTCGCAGTTGAGGACAACTGTTTTTATTTGTGGTAAGGTGAGGCCCACACCTTTTGTGTTGACATTAGTGTTTTGTTTTGTATATATTTGGGTTGTTTTCTTTAATTTGTGTTTTAAATACTGCTTTTCTGTGGATGTTTGAGCTCATGGCTCCTGTTGTTCTAATTGAAAATAATTCTGATCCTTCCGAAAAAATTTCGCCACCTCTTGTGTTGAAAGTGGTTGTTCTTTTGCAAAAAAAATAATTTGAGTCTCGATTTCGATCAATACCGATAACTTGAATAGTGCTCCCAATTGAACAAACATGAATGTACGGCTACGATGAGGCCAAATGAAGTTGCATAGACAATATGTGAACTCTTTGCATCTCATTGTGATTAGCCATTTATCGAATTGATTTTCTTGTGAGGACCATTGCACACTAGCGAACGTGTCTAGTCTTGTTTGACTGAAGTATCGATGCCTTGTGTGATTAGCTTACTTTGAACCATGCATGAATAAACCTAGAATTTACCCCGTTAGTCTGATTGATTTATAAAGGTGTACTCTTGAGATGATTTTAGGTGACTTTTGAAGAGTGTGAACCAATTTAACATATACCTCTTTTTGTGGCCTACCCGTGAGCGTGTGAAAATCTTTTGAACACCCTTTGAGCCTTACCTTTCTTTGGAAGAACCTTGATGAACCCTAGACCTTACTTGAACCACTACCTACAGTCCTCTTGAGTTGTGGTTTAGCGAATTGTCAACTTAGGCCAAAAGCCTAAGTTGGGGTGTGGTGAAAGGGAAAAGGAGAAGTCAAGAAGTTCAAAAAAAAAAAGTCCCCTTAACCCATGGTATTGCATAAAAATAGAACCCCTTCAATTCAATTAAAAAAAATAAAAATAAATAAATAAATAAATGTAGAGTAAAGTACGAAGGGAATCGGGTTTCAGGCAATCCATGTAGGAGAATAAAACAAAAAGGAGTGACTTAGAAGCACTCGAAAAATAATTGATAAAGGAAAAGAAGGGAATGCCTTGAGAATGCCACAACTCACGAGGAAAGAGTCACTAAGCCTAACTGACCATACCTTTGCACTCAACCCCATTACAAGCCTTAGAAAGACTTTTTGATCTTGAGTAAGCCGAATCGAAAGTCAATTGGAAAATAAGGGTAAACATATGGGAAAACATGCATTGTGTTCCTCTTTTTGAGTGAGAGCGTTGTATCTGATTCCTGATCTTAAATTGACTCATATCTGTGTGTGAATATGGAATCATTCTTTGTGCAGGGGCATTTAGATATTTTTGTTAAGCTTGAACTTGCACAAGTAGCAAGTATTGCGAGCATGAGAATCTTTGGTGATGGTGTGTCACAATTTGAATCTTTTAGTACACAATTGATCCTAGCATAAGTAAATTGAGTCTTGTTGTGTGCATTCATGATTTAGTCTTGTGTAGCACTGTTTGAGGCACCTTTTTTGAACGGCTGAACTAAAGTTTGCTTGAGGACAAGCAAAATTTTAAGTTGGGGGTGTTGATGAGTCCACAAATGGGACTCATTTAGGGCTTTATTTTAATAGAAATAGTGTCCTTGAATGCTTGTTTTATCTCAATACCTGATTAAAATGCTGAAGTTTCAGGTATTTGAAGTTTTAGTGGAAGCATGGACACTTAGGCACAAAACGGAGCAAATAGGGCTGAAAAGAACAGGAAATGGAATCCTGCAGATCGCTGAGTGCGAGTCACCGAAACGACATGAACCGCCCTTCGTTCCAGTATGCGAAGCCTTGAAGGAAGTGGATCAAAAGGCGAGAAAAGAAGCAGTCGGCGATTCGCCGATCAGTTCCACGAAGCAGTACTGTACCGCCCAATGATACAGAATGCGAGGATGCTAAAGGCAAGAAACTGAAGGCGATGAGCTGACCAAAAGGCGAATCACCGTGTTCATCGGTGATCTCGACTAATGTCGCCGAACAATCCTCTGCAGCACAATATGTGAAAACTATAAATACTAGTTAGAATTGTAGTCTTAGTGTGGAACAATTATTATTATTATTTTCACTTTAGAACATACTTTAGCTGATATTTTTCTCTCAAGTTTGGAGAGGGTTTTGTGGAGACTTGAAGAAAGGAGTTCTTCTTCTTCAAGTTGGAAGTGAGTCTTCTCTATTCATTTCCCTTTGCTTAATTTAGGTTTAATTTCTTATACCCAATTGATTTCATTATCATGTTAGGTATAATTTCTTATTTCTTGATGAGTGGCTAAAAACCCCCATTCTTGGGGTGTGATTTAGCAAATATGGGTTGATATTCTTGTTGGGTCTTGCTTGCTAATAGATTAGATGTATTTTAATGGTGATTTCACCTACTGGTTGTGGTTTAATCTAAAGGGTTTGTAGTTGCAAATACAAAGCCACCCATGTGTTTTCAGCTTGCTCGAGAGGGAGGTCGCGAAACCAAAAACACTAGACTGATGGCCTAAGGAGTGGGTGGACATAAGGTTCTGCTCGAGAGGGTGAGCCCTAGTCCCATATCCTAACACTGAGCTTGAGAGGGTGAGTGGGGCAAGGCATAGGCTGGTCTTCATGCGGCAAATGGGTGTCCGAGAGGAACGCATTTGGAACGGGGTAAGTTCCCCGAGAGGGAATTTATTTCCATTTAAAGCTTAGCCTAGTCACTATTATTTTGCAAATTTCCTATCGAAAGCATGTACCAAACAATTTATCTCAACTTATATTGCGGTCACATCTCAAGAACCTTTCCCCATACTTGATTTTCTTGTTTATTTTGCTGTTTTAGTACTTGTTACAAAACCCCCTTTGATATTTGGCACTTTTGTGTCGCCCCTTTTAATTTATAATGTATTTTATCGCAAATGTCTTTAGCTATGACTAGTTAGAATGTAAATTCTATTTTTCTATGAATTCTCAAAACCGCTCCCTTGGGACACGACCCCAACCCTTGGTTGGATTACTATATTATCGACGATCGTAGACACTCATACCGTAGGATAGTGTCATTGGTCATGATAAGCATCAAGAAACACCGTAGAAAGAGGTCTTCGTACCTGCTTATGGAAAGTTTCGTAGTCATGAGATAAACTTCTCCTGAGTGTTAGAGTAAAAGAGGATGTACACCAGTTAAAGATGATGGAATAGGTCGATATCTTTCAAGTGTCAGCTTTAGACCTAAGGGGGAGATGTCAAGATGAGAAATCAAGTCAAGTGATTGAGAGTAAGATAGTAATGAGTTTCAAAGAGTTTGCGAGATATCTTTTCAGAGGTCATTTTAGTAATGTAGTGATGTTAGAAAAAGAAGGTGAATGATCTTATCCTGATGATGATGGTGTGATAGTTCCATCTAAGGTTGTAAATAAGGAGGAAGATTAGAATGAGGTTTTATTATGAGAAATATTTAAATGAGAGCCCTTAGTTGGCTCTGAAGCAGTTTGTTAGTAGGAGTCCATGGAGTTGCTAGAGTACTAAGCTTGAATGTGGTGGTAAGGAGTAATGGTCTTGGGATGAGATTCCCTATAGAGAGGTATAGAACCTAAACCTAAGGATTTGGGTTAAGCTTGAATATAGTGAGAGCGTACCATTAGCCTCAAACCTTAGTAAGAGTAACCCGTTTCATACCCAGTCCAGTCGTCATTCAAGGACAAATGATCCCAAGGAGGAGATATTGTAACACCGCAGAAATTTTTTGAGCTAAGACTTGAACCATCCTTCGTTGTGAGTAGGATTTTACCGAGGAATTAAAATTTCTTAAGTGTTAAGTTCACTAGATGTAGCACCTTGAGTTCGAAAAAGAACTAAATTGGAAATAGCAAAATCTGAAATTTTGCAAGTTATGCTTAAGTTTTGAGTTTTTGGTCAACTTTAAATGATCATAACTCTTAGCACAGAATGAGTTAGATGTGCTACAAGATACCGTAGGAAATACCTTTGGATTATCTTTCCAACGCCGCCGAGTTAGCTAAGTTTCAAGTTCGGATGAGTGAGATATGACCTTTTGAAGTTAGGCTGCCAGTTAAGGAAAGTTAGCCGAAAATAGTGAGGGGTATTTTGGTCTTTTCCTTACCCAATCAGATTTAATTCATTTTTAGTAATATTTTAGGGGTCTAACCCTATTAGTTTCAGTTTTATAATCCTAAAATTAGCCTAGGGTTTTAGTTGAGAGTTCAAGAAGAGAAAAGATGAGAAAAGAGGAGATGATCAAAGCGTTTGTCGAGAGTCTTGCGTTTTGTTGCGGATTTTCGCCATGGGTTTAATCCCTAAGTGGTATGTAAGCTTCCATAGTGTTGGGTTAGTTCACCCACACGCCAATCATGTTATTTTCAGCAAAATTTCATTCTTGAAGTTGAAAGATTTAAATTCTTGATAGGTGTTCTTGAAGTTTATTCTAAATCTTGTTGTGTTGGGGTTTTGATGATTTCTTGAGATGAAATTTAGTAGTTTGAGTGCTGTTTTGAGTATATTAGAGTGTACTTATGTTAAGTAATCGAATCCAAGTGATTGGGGAAGAAACCGTTCAATTCTAGGCGAGTTAGGATGAGAAAATGAGAAAGGAAAATTCGTCGGATTTTCTGGGTTGGGGCCTGGCGCGATGCACCAGCCAGAGTGCCCCAAACCCTCCTCTGAAGTTTAGGGGCTGGCGCCCCGCGCCACCCATAGCACCAGGGTCGCCTGCCCCATCCAGTTTGTCGTCGGTCACCTCGTTTGAGTTCGTTTAAAGTGCACCTTCATTCCTTTTCGATTCGAACTAATCTAAGCTACTTCTAAACACCTAAAATCATTCCTAACATGATCATAACCTTGAATTCATAATTCAAATTCAAGGTAGAGTTGAGAGTTAAATTTTGAGAATTCTTTCGAACATTCTAAGAAAGTCCCTTTGAGTCCTTTTGTTGAGTCTTCTATAACTTCTAGTAACTTGTTGCAAGACTCGAGCAAGTGAGTCTGAGGATGAGAAGAATGTACTCATGAGTCTACTTTGTCGTCATGAGATCTTTCATATCATGAATCATAACTCTTGAATTCATAATTCACATTCAAGAGAGAGTCAAGAGTAGAGTTCAAGAAAGTCTTTGAGTTCAATTGTGAATCCTTTGAGATCAACTATTGATATGAACTAAGTTTTGAGGAAGTAAGTATGAGAATGAGAAGAGTTGTATCATGAGTTCCATAATGTTATGCAGATCTGTGAGTCAAGTCGTTTATGCTATTAGATTCCGCATGAACTCCAGAGGTTGAGTATCTATGAAAGAAGTAATATCTCAAAGTTCTAAGCCTTTAAGTGTTGAGTTCCTAATCCCTTTTGAGAAATATCTTTGAGTCCTTGATTTGAATATTTCATGCTCATAATTTCGCATGAACATTATAAGTCGAATAGTCTTGAGGTGAGAAGTATCTTTGAGTCCTTGAGTTGAGTAGTTCATGCTCATAAATCCACATAAACTAAGTTGAGCATTCTTGAAATGAGTAGTATCATTGAAGTTCTTGAGTTCCAAGTATTTGAGGTCTATCTATGGTTATTGAAAAACCTTGCCTTGAGTCGTTCATGTCCATAATTCGGTATGAACCATATTTTAAGAAGTCTTTTACAAACGTTTTAACTTTATTTTATGACTTAAGTTTTGAGTAAAGAGTAAAGAGTAAAGTTTAAAGTTCATTTCTTCAAAAGTATATGGGGACTAAGTATTCCCAAAGAGATTTAAAATGTTTTCACATTTAAATAAGAACGGAAACTGAGATTTCCTAGGAGCCTTCGGGCTAGTTTTCAGAAAAGAGTAATCGCTTTCTAAATGAAGCAAGAGGGGAAACTTTTATTTTCAATTTAGCCTTTGAGCACTAATCTCAAATCAGAGAGGAAGTATGTTTTTAAAACATAAAAGCTAGTATATTTTAAGAATAGTATTGAGCACCAAATTGTGGACGAGCATGAGTTCAGATAACTTACGTCACCATAAAACCATGTAGCCACCATGGGTAGAAAAGGTTCATACTTTTTAGATAAATCCTTTTCGAAATAGACTAGTGGATCCATTAGGCAGTTCAGGTCCTATACATTTGGCCGGGTATAGGATGGGTTGGCAGCATGAGGTAGATCGTTGTATCATCACTATAGCTCTTATGTGATGGTTGTCGGTTATAGAAACTCCCACAGAAGTTGTTGTATTCTTATATAGACAGTCATTTGTATTTTTACATACATTTCAGAGTTATGTTGTATCCTTGCATACACACAGAGTTGACAACATGTTTTTAAACAGTTTGTTTCCTTATATTGCACTTGTTTTGATTTGCTTCATCTTGAAATGTGTTTAGTCATATTGAGTTGAGTATCCAGAGTTGAGTACCCAGAGTCGAATATCATATCTTTAAGTTGAGTATCTTATCTCTGAGTTGAGTATCTTATCCTTGAGTACTTATGAGTTAAGCAAGTTGAGTAGATTTGAGTATCCTTGAGTATTCCTTGAGTTGAGTAAGTTTGAGAAGAAGTAAGTATGTTTCCTTTTTATCAAGTTTCAAGCTTATATTTATTCTTTAGAATTTCTCTTACATGTTCGTACATTCCACGTACTGAGCCATTTGGCATGCATCTTCTCATGATGTAGACACAGGTATTCAGGATCATCAATAGGAGCTTCGTTGATACATCCGAGAGTTCGAGTTAGCTATGGTGAGCATCCTTGCTTCTGGAGGATTTCATTTACCTTTCAGTTATATTAGTTGTTAGGTTGTCATGGGTCTTGTCCCGACTTCCATCTTTGTCAGTTAGAGGCTTCATAGATAGACAGTAGAGTTTCAGAATGTTTATTCATTTATCTTACTAAATGTTTGTCGCGCCCCATTTTTCGCAAAACGGGTTTTGGTGCACGACCTAACAACTCTTTTTGGGATTTGGAGCAATTGAAGAGTCGTCACCTAACGAATTAAGGCGCGTTAGGGCACCTATCTAACCTAACTAAGTCTAGCTAAGGTCAACGAACCAGAGATCAGGGTAAGGGTTCAAATTACCTCGAGGGGAAGGTTTTAGGCATCCCTCGAGGTCCACAAATATGGGTCCCGACCGTATCTCATGCAATTTATGTGGGGGTTATAAAGTAGCAATTAAGGTCACTTCATTTGTTATTTATTTAATTAACATGGTTACTAAGTGATAAATAATATTAAACAATTAAGGCCATTTCAATTATTTTATTTAATTAATTAAGCATGCGAAAACTAGGTGATAACAATATTAAGCAATTAATGGCACTTTAGTTATTTTTATTTGATTGATTAAGCGTGCAAGACTAAGTGATAATAACAAATAAATATAAACAATTAATAAAGAGATAAGCGAGGAGACAGAAGTTGCACAAATTAATAAGCAAACAATTTGCTTTTATTTTATTTAAGCTACCCCAAATAATTATAAATAGATAAAGGGGGGCAAAATAAAAGGGAGACTCTGAAAGACTTTAGGATCAGCACTCGACTTTATTTATTTCTGTCGATTTCTCGTAGGGACAGACAAAACAAAGGTTTGTCATTTAGACCGAGTCGATGTCATCATCTCCGTAGAGCCTAAACTACCCCTATCCTACCACCGCATGCTTTTCGTTTCTAAAAAGGTGCCTAGCGTCCCCGCTTAAGGTCCAAGAGGCATTGGATTGCTATTAGAAAAGGTTTAGACTGAAATAAACTCCTAATAGGCCCACCTAGACACCAAGTCAAACAAATAGGACAACATTTAACATGTAAATCTCATATTGGCCTCTAGGTTTTATTAACATGCTTGCAAACAACACATAATTAGTGAAAAGGTTTCAGGCTAAGTGTGTGCATAGACAAGCAAACACATATAGATTAATTTTACATGGACAAAATATTACAAGTCAGGAAAAGCATATTAGCGTATTAGACTGACTTAATTAGTAATTAATTTAAAATGGGGGCACTTTATAATAATGCAAATGGGCAAAATATTTAAAAGCAAAAGCAAATTATTAAAGTTGAAATGTTTATTCTAAGTGGCAAAGCGGTTTGATAATGCAGAAGTTAATATTTAGAGCAAATTTTGGATTAGGGTAGTAAGTGGCAGATGCAGGAAGTTAATTTAGTATTTTCAGTAGCAAGACAAAGCAGAACCTCATTAATTTGAGCCAGATTCAATCTGGGAAGCAGATTATAATTTTAACACATGGTTTTACTCTTTTTATTTAATAATATACTGATTGACATCTCAACTTATTAATTATGTGCTATAGGCATGATTTCTAAGTGAATATGCTGAAAATATTATCAAACCTATATGCATGATATTTATTTCCTTTAAACAAATTGTTAACCCTATAGGCATGACATTTATCTAATATGTAACAAAGTCTAAACCTATATACATGATTTCTAAGCCCAAAACATATTGAAAATTATTTGGATCCTATAGGCATGCTTTCTACCTTTATTTTACTATGCTTATATTTTATATATATAAGAGAACAAATGTCATTCATTAGTGAGCAGAACATATTCAACACAGATTCGTTTCAATTATTTAACATGCTGAAAATATGACTTTAACAAGTTGTTTTATTGATGTTATTAGTTAGATCCTATAAGCATAATTTCTAAGTGAATTAATACAGAAAAATAATTAATTACTCTCACATTAGCAGATAAACAAAAGACAGAAACAGTTCAGATTTTCCCCTTTGAGGTCTGTTAGCATGCTGAAAAGAGGTTATTGAACATGTAAGAATTAAGATTTGAGTTATCAACTAATATACTAAAGGTATCAAGCATTATTGATTCAAACTGATTAATTACTCTACTAGCATTTATTCGGAAAGATAGATTATGTAAAACTTAAGACTATTTATTACAAAAACAAGACAAACAGATAGTTGATTTTAAGTAGATGATTTAGGTGATTCCGATATGTTGCATATTCTAATAATATTGGCAAAATATAGATTATCTATATCAATCACATGTAGTAAAATAAGATAAGCGAAGAAAAACAGTTAGCACATATATCCCCCTCCTTTTAGACGATTCCCCCCAAGCTATTTCATATAGAGATAGTTAGAGTTATACAAATTATTACAAATATAAAATAATAGAGATTAAATAATATACAAAAACATAAATTGAATAAAATTAATTCGTTTATCATTTCCTTCCCATGACGACTCTTCATATCTTGAATAAGCTAAAGTACCCTGTTCAACATCATAGGGGAATACAAGTATAAATGCAAAATACAAAGCAACTTTTAAAAGGAGATTATAGTATTGAAACAAATAACCGCACACATACTCATATTTTCTAGCAACAAAGTTCATACAACGAATAATAACAGATAACAATATCACAAAAGGAGAGGGAAGAGAACTAACCCATGTGCTTCCTTTATTTGTTATAACCATTGAATTTGCAAGGTAAATAATACAAATGAGAAAAGATAGTTGCATTGATCGAAGGAAACTAACCAGTCAAGGAAAACAAATATTCAACAAACAAACTTCAATCCGAATTGAATTAGAGTAGTCCACCGAAACACAAGAGTTTCTTCAATATATGAACAACTAATCTTTCTTTTTTGAAGAGTATTATAGAGTATTTTTGTTCCAAGAATTAAAAGCATGAAGGTCAGTCTCAAATTGGTGGAGTGTAAGGTGTATATCAAGTGTTGGAGTGTTCAAGTGTGTATTCGTGAGCCTGAGAGAGTAAACATGAATGTGGCATTTGTTTATATAGGGAATATGGGGGCATTACGAGAAAGGGAATAGAATAATTTAAGCAATTTGACAATTTATTTCCTTAACGAAAAAAAAAAATAAGAATCAGCAAAATTATTTATCTTAACCGGATGGCTTTACCAAAAATAAACAAGTAGAAGATGATTAGATCCTAATTAACACAGGAAAATCAATTAAGGAAGTTACTATGCTGATAATATATAAATTAGTGAAAGAAATAATTAACTAAGGAAGGGAAACTTTTTTTTTTTCAATTATGCACTACACTCTTTAAATAAGAGTAAAACTACGGAGGATCAATTTACAACACTAATTTCTTTAAACGGAGGGAGTAAATCAGCCTAACATTTATTAACTTTACAAAGATATAAGAAATCTGTCCGCTTTAATTAAGGTAAACAAGCAAGGAAGGAAAAAAATTTAAGACAACCGTAGATTGAATCAATCAAGCAAACACAATCATACAACTTCAAAATTTATTACAATTAGCCAAAAATAAAGGTTGACAAGCCATTGGAATATGTCAAGATGCATACTTAATCAACTATGGTGATTATTGTCAAATCAATCCCAATGGATGATAATATATATATAAGCAATTCTAAAAAAAACGGTGATTTCAATTAATTAATTAAAACTATTACTACCATATGCAATCAAATGCTAAATTTCAAAAGTATATCAACATCAAAGTCACACTCAGCCAACTTAAGGAGAGCTGGAAGCATAACATGCTATTTCAACACAATCACAAATACACATACTTTCAGAATTCAGAAAATCCTCAAGAACAGTCCATAAGATCAAGCAAATCCCGATTTATCTTACGCTTAAAACAAGAACATGATTCTAACGATAACGATACTATAGAATTCCGTATAGAGTAGTCATGTAATGATAGATTAATGATCATAATAGGCAATTTAAGAGAATATTAAAACGAAAACGAACCCACACAGATCTATTTAGATCTGTTTTCTCAGACGACCAGGACCTCGAGCTGACCTCGCCGGAGTTTCTGTTGTTGTCGTCGCTGCTCGCTGAGGAACTCTCGCCGGAGCTGCTGTTGATTCCGGTCGGAGTGCTGCCAGCTGCTGGAGTTGCTGTCTGGCTGCTGATGTTGCCGTTCGTCGGGGCTCACTGGTGCTGCCTGTCCACCTGGGCTGGATGTTGCTGCTGGCGGAGCCTGCTGCATCGTCTCGTCAGGCTGCTGGTTGCTCTGGCCGAGCTGCTGGATGCTGGCTGTTTCCGTCTGGAGCTGCTGGCTGCTGTTTCTCGCCGGAGGAGAAGAGAGAAACAGCGACAAGAAGGGGAGGAGAAGAGAGAAAGGACAGCAGCAGCAGCTGCTGCTGGCAGAGAAATCAGAGAAGAGAGAGGGAGGGCGGCTGATAGAGAGGGAGAGAGGAGAGAAAAATTATTATCTTAGGGTTGGGAGTCTTTTAGTGTTGAAATAAGAAAGATGGGAGGATTAATTTCTATCCGCCCGATCAAGATTAGATGTAGGGTTCAGATTTAATGGAGAAGGATGAACGGTTCAGATTAAACGCTAAAAACTTAAAGTCATATACAATTGACTTTGAAATGCCTAAAAATGAAATGGAATTGACATGAAGGGTGGCTATAATTGCAATACAATTGAAATTGAATAGGCTAGAATTGCAAGGAATTAGAGTAAGATAGGCTAAGATTTAAATGATTTGGAGGAAAATCAAAGGAATGCTATTCAATTAAAGTACTACATATATTACCACATTTTCATACAAATTATACACATCTAAATTTTAAAACCTTTACATAAAATAGTTATTTCGAGTTTGCTAATAATTTTTTTAAAATAATTTTTTTTTATAAAGCATGCATACTAAATATAATTTTTTTAGATAAAATCGATTAAAATTTTAAACTTGACATATTAAAAAAAATACGTATTTAATCGAATAGCATTTTCAAAATTGCTAAAGATCGGTCAAAATTGGGTGTCAACAATGTTTTAATGACTTAAGTTTCCTATTTTATGGCTTAAGTCGAATATATTATTTTTATTCTAAGTTGTTCATTTGAGTTAAAGTTTAAGAAAAGTTGAGTTTCATTGAATTTTATTCAGTTTTAAATTTTTGCATGCTTAAGTTAGTCTTCCGCTTGTAATCAGCCAGGATAAGGGTTCGCTTGGAAACCAGTAATGGTTCTTGAATGCCGGCCACGTCCAGGGTGTAGACTCGGATCGTGACAATTTCATATTACAATATGCAATTGCATGTCCAAAATTTTACTTCTTAGAAGACATAATCCCCTATTTCTTCTCATAAATCTTCTAATTGAGTAGTCAAAATAGAGGTCAAATTATATTTCTCATACAACTCTTTTATTCTAAGCTTGTATTTGGACATACGCTATGATATCTTGATTTCAAATTAATATTTGGACATGCGATTTGAGACTAACTTCTCCAAAAAAAAAAAAGTATGATTTTAAATTTCAAACCCTAATTTCATTTTTTTAATGCAAAACTTGACCTATAAGTTTATATTCATAAACCATCATTTTAAATTTTGTAAGAAGGGATTCATGCTCGGCATGAAAAGATTATTCTACCATGTGAAAGAATTAAATTGAAGAATAACTAACAACTACTACTAATGACCAGTGAATCTTTACAAAATTATGTATATTTCAAAGTTTTTAATCACAAAATATTTATTTATAGAAAAATATATGGAGAAATGCTATTTAACGATGTGGTACTTAGAATATTTCGATATCAAATCATGATTTCACATCGCATGCCCAAACCGATCCTAAGAAAACATTTACTTCAATATAGTATTCATATCGATTTTTAATAACTTAATTTAAAAGTAACAAATTAGAGGTTGAGTTTACACTAACTAATCATGCATGGCATGGTTATTGCATTTAGTGATTTGATGCAAATATATATTGGAATTACAAGTTTATTATTTTTTGATTTAGGCATATTTTTTATAGATGACTTTTTACTTGCTTTGATACCATATTCAACTGACTGAATATCTTATTTAAAAGTTTAAATTATTAAAGAAAGCATATTTTATTTATTTATTTAATCGTATTATCAGGTACTGCTACAAGAAAATCTAATTCTTTACTAAACTAAGTTTGAAAATAAATTAATTAAAGATACATTTGACTACTCCTTTGTCCTTATTTGTGAAACTAATATCATGAAAAACACTCACCTATTAGGACATAGGACAAAAATACTTAAATGTACTAGGTCATCGTATATCTTTTAAAAGTATAGAGGCAAAAATTCAATCTCGATCCAACATGGTGGAGGATGTGACGTATAAATCTAAATAAAATACTCATCCTTTAGTACAAAAAAATCCGAATATTTAAATTCATATGTTTTATAAATTAAAAAAATATTTTGTGAAAAAAAGAAAACTTTATTTATGTATTGTATTTTACGTTCTGAAAAACTTTATGTATGTGATTTTTTCTTTAATAAATTAATGAATGTTGTGTAGAAAAAATTAAAAATTCACACCTATTAAGTTTTTTAGTATTTAATTTACTTGGAATTAAATTCTTTTTTAAAATTTGATAATATTTTGTTTGTTTTTAAATAAAAATCTAATTAAGTTGACAAAAAAATGAACATGCTATTTTATTATCAATATTTTTTCAGATGAAGAAACAAAAGCATGTTTTCAATGTGAAACAAATACATTTTTTTCTAAATAAAAATAAATAAATAATTAAACAACAAACTCATAAGAATATAACAAAAAATTTATACTTTGTTAAATACTTAAATTATAAAGTATTTTTTAGAAAAAAAAAAAAAATTTAATGAATAGAAGACAAAGCTAGAAAACATTATGATATATTCATTTCATAGTCAATATACAAATTTACCCACTTTTTCTTCATTCTAATATTGCATAAAGCAATTAATCAAGCAAGTCACAGTTTTACTCATCAAGTAACTAGATAACCATATGAAAATAAAACTGACACAATTCATTAAAATAAAAATCTTTAAAATTCAGCTTTAATTCTTCCTTCTTTTTACTAATGTAAGAAAACATACTAGAGCCTAATTAACATAACTTTATGCTAATAAAATAAAGATTGCTTCTTAGCTAATATTCATCCTTAGTAATAACACCAACAAGGGTCACAAAGAACATTCTCATGGACTAAAGATTTTATCAGGTCAAGGAGAATAGTAGAAAACGGGCCTTCTGATGTATTGAACTGGCACAAATCGATTCATGAAAGGATGAAAAATAACTGGTGCATTTCCACCACCATGTGGATTAACATGTGGGCCGGTGAAAGAAGCGAGATCGAAGTATTGGAGGGAGATTCAATGACTGTCTATTCATTCGATGAAAACTCCTAAAACATCCACAATTAGCACAAATATATTCTTCTTTAGTTCCATCATCACCCTTCTTCACAAATTCACGACATCCATCAACTGAATAGTCACCAAAATTAGCAACATGATTTTTTAGGCATCAACCATATTTTATCATCATATCACCACTTGGATTTGATCTTGAATTATTTTCCATTTGCTTGATTTTTTATTTTTGGTAAAGACTTAAGAATGAAAATTTTGTTTTTCTTTTTTGTGTTGTGTTTAAACTCTCTTAAATAATGTGTGTAACAAGCTTCATTAATTGCTTGCTTGACATAAATATAATCATGATATTATCTATAGTAGAAATGAATTTATTTTAGTATATTTGCATTAATACTATCTGTACAAAACGTTTGAAAAGATATATACAGATAAAAAATATTTAAGTGAGTTGATATATATATATATATATATATATATATATATACATGACATGTTATACACCTATTAATTTGATGTATATATTTAGGGTCCATTTGGCTATGTGATATGAAATCATGATTTGAAATTATGAGATGAAGTTGAAGTTTTCTTTGGACATTTAATGTTGTTTTTTTTTCTCATAATCATAACACCCTATCACTTGTTAAGTTTCACTTCTTTATACAATCTTAACAAATTAGCAAAAGTTTATTAAATCGCATAATTTACTATCACAAAGCTATTCTAAACTATTAAAACATTTATTGACCAAACTTTATTTCAATTAAATAAAAACTAAATATAAGTTGTAGTGTCTAGTATTTATTATAATTATCCCATATACTACGGAAAATCTTCTCACATTGAACTTGCTTTTTTTAATTACATGACAGAGAATATGAACTAACATTGTTACTTTGAGTCATTTGTTGGTCAATTTGGTTTGTAAATAAATTTGATAAAAAATAATGAATTTGGTACTATAAATGGTAGATTATGAATCGATTTAAAGTAATAATAAATTTTATGTTGGTAACAATAATTGTTATATGAGATACAAATGGTTTTAAAAGTAATGATGTGAATTATATATTTTATATACATATGAAATAAAATGATTAGTAGATATAAATGAGGGTAGTTTTTATAAAACTTAAACTTCTGGGTCAATTTTTGAATTTGAAAATTTTCAAATCATGATTTCTGGAGAATTTGAGATTTCATCTCATTATATGAAATCAGCTTAAAATCCCATGTCCAAACACTGATTTCATATTGGGATATGAAATTGCATGTCCAAAATTTTACTTCTTAGAAGACATAATCCCCTATTTCTACTCATATATCTTCTAATTGCGTAGTCAAAATAGAGGTGAAATTATATTTCTCGTACAACTCTTTTATTCTAAGCTTGTATTTGGACATACTCTATGATATCTTGATTTAAAATTAATATTTGGACATGCAATTTGAGACTAACTTCTCCAAAAAAAGTATGATTTTAAATTTAAAACCCTAATTTCATTTTTTTAATGCAAAACTTGACCTATAAGTTTATATTCATAAATCATCATTTTAAATTTTGTAAAAGTGGATTCATGCTCAGCGTGAAAAGATTATTCTACCATGTGAAAGAATAAATTAAAGAATAACTAACTATTACTACTAATGACCTGTGAATCTTTATAAAATTATGTATATTTGAAAGTTTGTAATCACACAATATTTATTTATAGAAAAATATATGGAGAAATGTGATTTAATGATGCGGCACATAAAATATTTCGATATCAAATCATGATTTCACATCGCATGCCCAAACCGATCCTAAGAAAACATTTACTTCAATATGGTATTCATATCGATTTTTAATAACTTAATTTAAAAGTAACAAATTAGAGGTTGAGTCTACACTAAATGATCATGCATGACATGGTTATTGCATTTAGTGATTTGATGCAAATATATATTGGAATTACAAGTTTATTATTTTTTAATTTAGGCATTATTTATTTAGTTTTTTTATAGATGACTTTTTACTTGCTTTGATACAATATTCACCTGAGTGAATATCTTATTTATAAGTTTAAATTATTAAAGAAAGCATATTTTATTTATTTATTTAATCGTACTACCAAGTACTGCTACAAGAAAATATAATTCTTTACTAAACTAAGCTTGTGTCACGACCCAACCCACCGGGCCGTGCGGGAACCTACACACTAACACCTAAGTAGGAGAACCGCATATCCCAATAGTTAAAACATGCGGAAGATTAACAAAAAACAGAGATAAAAGAAATCATAGGGTTTTCATAAATAAAACTTTTAAACAATTTCGGGTTAAAATTTGTAAAGTAACTAACACTTCCAAGATTCTAGTCTAAACAGGTACAAGAGCTACTAAGAGTACAAACTGGACATAATAAATAAAAGACACAGCTCCCACCATGCGGAAGGAAAAGTAGAAGCTGCTGGAGAATTCTTCGTCTTCATCTAATGAAATATCACCAATTTGCATCCAAACTATGCCAAAAAGACATAGCAAGAGTAGTATCAGTACAAACCACACGTACTGGTAGGCATCATCGGTCAACCCGACGCTCACCGCATAACATAAGAAATCAACTAGCACGAACATGCACTAAATCACTCACTTCTCCACCTTTACCCTCTTTTGAATAATTCAACATTACACTAGTACCCTTACTACTAACCACCTTCCCATTCAACCTACTTGGTAGGTATTTTATCATAGCCTAACCATTCTAACGAATAGAAAAGTCCACGGATACAACTACAAACATCTCTACTAACCACCTACGACATACTCTTACTTTCTCTTTTATATTGCCTAGTCCTTGCCACATGGTATATTATATCAAGCCTTCTAACTACTAACTACGAACCCCTTTCCCCAAGGTTAAATTCAATTAACTAAGTATTTACAACATGCACACTACCTCCACTTCTCACCCTTGCAACATACAGACAACCCTTGTCTCTCAAACCTTAACAACCCTTGATGCCTTGGCCCTTCCCATTTCATTCAACAATGAGATACATAACGGGTTAAATCAACATAATAGAACAAACATATATAGGTCATCATAATCACTTGACCTTCAGGATCAATGCAATGTCAATACCATTAAGAACTACGTACAACTTCACAATTTCAAGGTATACAATTATGCCAAGTCATTGGTTCTCTCATGGAACCCAAGCCCAAAATGTTAGCATACCAAAACGTGGTACCCGACCCAATGTTTATGCTGAAACATGGCAACCGATTCCATAATTATGCCAGAACGTGGCAACCGATCCAAGTTAATGTGTCGGAATGCAACACCCGATCCATTCAACAAGCCACAATCACAATCACAAAGTACATTCTCATAATCATACAATCAAGTCATGATTGATGGAATTCATCGATCATATATCCTCATTTACAATTAATGTGATCAATAATACAACATTTACATACATACATGTATCATAATGAAGCAAGAACAAACAATTACAACCATCACGTACAAACAATTCATCGATGTTTATCATATAAACATTAACTCGACCATACCCAGCCCTAGTTCAGCATCTAAGGCTTCTTCCTATTATTTAATCATCTTTTGTTCGGTGCACGAAGGCCTACGCATGAATCCTACCATTGATCATCATCATACTGCTCAGTGGGGCACAAATTTATAACTACTCAATTAATAAAACCTAGCCTACCTGGGTGCTAAGTAGCTGCACGGAGTTTTGGTCTTCGATTCTTATTTTCGGGACTCATGATGGTGGTCTTGATCGGAAATCCGCAATCAATCGATATCCTTACGCTAGAAATCTCTCTCCCCATCTTTTCCAAGCTTGGAGCAACTTTTTGGGGGTTTCTAGGGTGTTTTACGACTAATTTAGGTATTTTAGGAAGAAGGAGGAAATAAGAAATCGCGTTATTTACATTTTGTCTCACTTATCCCTCCCTGGCGACTACTTGCTCCGCTGTGGTGCTGCCGCACTAGCAGCATCTGGCCTGCCCTGGCGGGGCAGTGGCCTAGAATTTCCCAAATTTTTGCTTTTTCCAAATAACGATGGTTCGGGTCGTTACAATAGATACCAATTTACCTCTCGTTCGTCCCCGAACGACTAGTTCACGAACATCACACGCTCTAAATTCGAAACTCTTCTAACTACCGAATTTGTCCATTACGGAAACCACGACGGATGGTGACTTTTCAAATTTTGACACACGAAAGGTACTATACCCCAAAGGATTAGAAGAAATTGGAGGCAACATACAACGAAAGAATGCGCCCAGTTTTTATAGCCTGACCCTGCCCAAGAGGTGTCCCTTCCGCTAAGGCAGGGCCGTTGTGGAGAGAAATCTCCTGTTGGAGCAGGAGATCGGAAACAGGAAAGGAGGGAAAGGGGAATTGTTTCCCCCTTTCCTCCTCTTCACTCCCATAACACCCAAAACTCTCTCAACCACTCCCTTCCGAACGTCGAAATTCAGGTAATTTACGCATTCCCTACGCTCTTTACTTCGATACTTGAGTAACATCAATTGCATGCTGCTATTTAATTGGTTAGAAATGGTTGTCGGGTGGTTATTCAAAATTTGAACTTAAGTTGATAGTTTGGTTAAAATAACGTAGCATGAATCCTTTCCTTACTACCCAACGCCTCCACAACGTCCTGGGCGTAAGGATTTCGTAAAAAATACGGTCGAACCAGTACCAATACGGGTGGGGGAAGTGGAAGGGTCTCTTGATACAAAACTCGAATTTGGGCACTATTTAGGGGTTATTTTGCTGAAATAATTGCATATTTAGGTTCTAGGGTAGTTATTATACTCTAATCTACTGAAATTCTATCGAAACAGGGATTTTGGAGTGAAGAGGCGCCATGATCGCGCCTGGTGTTTGTCCCAGTGAAGGCCACTGTGGCGACCTTCATTCTGCTGTGGCGGCCTTCATCATCCCGCTCTAGTGGGATTTTGGCCGTTGTGGCGGGATATGCCAGACCAGTGGCATCCTTTAATTAAGAAATTTCTACTTTCTCATTTTAACCAGATTTTGCTTAATCCCCCAGTGTTCTAACGTATATTTAACTTCTTGCAGGCTCTTTAAATGGCAGGTCTAAATGAGGAAAACTTACCTTTTGTTCGGTTACCCGATGCTGTGAGTCGGGAGAGGCATCACGACAATAGAAATATAAGATTCTGCTGCGAGAGCGGTTTCATTTTACTCAAGCTGGAGGAGAAGATGCCTGCCTTTTATGCTTGCCTGATGGAGTTCGGATAGACTCCATTGACTGAGGCTCCCCCGGATGCAAATTCCACTTGGGTAAGGGAGTTCTACGCCATCCTGCCTAATGTGTGATGGGGCGATCCTCACCTCGTCATCCATATCCGGGGAGTTGACATTCCCCTTAATGCCACAACCATTAATGAGGCGCTAGAGGTGCCCGAGGTCTCGAATGTGGAGTACGAGGCCAAGCTGAGAGAGATGGATTTGGGTTGGTTGAAGGACACCTTAATCGAGGCTGCGCGCCGGGACCAGGTCTACTAGGCCACTGTGGAGGGGATTACTAGCACGGACTAGTAACCGGATGCTAAGAGGTGGCTACACTTGGTTACTAAGAGGATTCGCCCGTCGGGCAACCATACCGATGTGAAATTTCCTCGGGCTTTGGTGATGGCGTGCACTATACAAGGTATAGAGCTAAATGTGGGGGCGCAGATCATTTCAGAGTGGAAGATGTTCTACCGCGGCAGCAAAAAGGCCTTCTTCCTACGAGGACTCATCACCGCGCTGTGCAAATTAGTGGGGGTGCCACTTCTTAACGCCGATGAGGTACTTCCTATGGATCCCCCCTTCACCCTTTTTTGGTTAGGTCAGGTTCTACTTCTAGGAGCAAGAGAAGGAGAATGGGCAAGGCTAGTAACAATCAGGCGGTGGCAGGGTCAGATGAAGAGGGAGGTGACAACACTCGTTCCACCCTGTCCCTGCCCCCACTCTCAGGTGCACGGATAAAGGAGGATCTGGCGGCCGTCCAGAGGAGGTTAGGGAGTGCCTTTGCTTACCTCACTCCTGTTCCACCCAGCACTGTCCTAGAGGTCGAGATGCTCCGCCGTGAGCTACGCCAGGAGATGACGAAGGGTCTGGAGAGGGATCGTCTGATGGTCCAGATATGGAAGGCTGTGAGGATCATGTTAACCCGCGTCGCTCTAGGACAGGAGGTTCCCCAAGTCAAAAAGGGAGATTTCCAGCATTTCACTTTCATGGATGAGGTCGTGAATGGCCTTGTACCCCCAGAGGATCTAGACTCTAATGTGGACACCTCCCAGTCCCTGAGTCCTTGATTTGGTTTTTCCCCCGCCTTGGGTTTACCATTTGGAAAAAAATAATCTTCTTTTGTTTTTCCTTATGTTTTCTTTTTGTAGGCACAAGGATGCTAGTTTTATTTTTTGCTGTCTCACACAACCGATATTTAATTACTATGGTTACGACTTACTGTCCTATTGCTGAGAACTGATTGAATTGCAGGGATTAGCTCAGATACGATTCGGGGTCCATAATTGTGACTAGGGAAAACATGGGAGATAGGTCTGAGATTCTATCTCGTCCTGTCCTGCTCTGGTGGGAGGAATCCCGCACTGGCGGCCTCACCTTGGTGGGAAAATCCCGCCCTAGCGGCCATAACGGAAACAAAACCCATGCCAACAATTTTTCTAGGGTTCTTTTCTTTCCCAATTTCCCCCCAAAGGTTCCCAGCTATAGCACCTGCATTATTAGAGTACTCAATCCCCTTAGCTAGGATAATTGTTGCCTACTCCGAGTCAACCCAACGATGCATGCTCCAAAATTCCTTCACGTTACTTTAACACTACAGCACACTTGTTCCCAAGATACACCCAGATATTCACATACCAAAGTTCAGACACGCATTTACTGTGTATCCAATCATATAATCATATTCCAACAAGACAAATTTCATATTCATGGTTAATTCAGAAACAAGAAACACGCATTCACAGTTTGAATTTATACTCACAGACAAGTCCAACTTCTTAATTAGATACTTTGCTCCATGGATGACCATTACTGATCATCCATGCATTTACACCGCTCCTAGGGCCAGATACCAATTGGAACCTTCTTAGTTCCAATTTGCTTTGCTTGTATCCTTTTGGTCGTGACCACAACCTCCGGTTCACTTTGTTGAGATACCAATTGGAATCGGGAGATACCAATTGGACCCAACTCATACCACAAGCGACACTTGCACGAAAGGAGAGAAAAGATGAGACAACTTCCTAGAATGCTTCATAGCTTCCTGAGGATTAGATATGGACGTCAACACACCAATCCGCAGAAGTCTAGTCCACATTTTGCTCTTGTACTAGGAGACCGGTAACCTGGGCATTGATACCAATTATCACGACCCAATCCACCGAGCCGTTCGGGCACCTACACACTAACACCTAAGTAAGAGAACCCACATATCCCAATAGTTAAAACATACGGAAGATTAACAAAAAATGGAGATAAAAGAAATCATAGGGTTTTCATAAATAAAACTTCTAAACAATTTTGGGTTAAAATTTGTAAAGGAACTTACACCCCCAAGATTCTAGTGTAAACAGGTACAAGAGCTACTAAGATTACAAACTAGACATAATAAATAAAAGACACAGCTCCCAGCATGCGGAAGGAAAAGTAGAAGCTGCTGGAGAATTCTTCGTCTTCATCTAATGAAACATAACCAACCTGCATCCAGACTATGCCAAAAAGACATAGCAAGAGTAGTATCAGTACAAACCACACGTACTAGTAGGAATCATCGATCAACCCGACGTCCACCGCATAACATAAGAAATCAACTAGCACGAACATGCACTAAACAACTCGCTTTCCCCCCTTTACCTTCTTTTGAATACTTCAACATTACACTAGTACCCTTACTACTAACCACCTTCCCATTAAACCTACTTACTAGGTTTTTGATCATAGCCTAACCATTTTAACGCATAGAAATGGCCACGGATACATTTACAAGCATCTGAACTAACCACCCATGACATACCCTTACTTTCTCTTTTATATTGCCAGTCCTTGCCACATGGTACATTATATAAAGCCTTCTAACTACTAACTATGAACCCCTTTTCCCAAGGTGAAATTCAATTAAGTATTTACAACATGCACACTACCTCCACTTCTCACCCTTGAAACATACAGACAACCCTTGTCTCTCAAACCTTAACAACCCTTGATCCCTTGCCATTCCCATTTCATTCAACAACGAGATACATAACGGGTTAAATCAACAGAATAGAACAAACATATATAGGTCATCATAATCATTTAACCTTCAGGATCAATGTAATGTCAATACCATTAAGAACTATGTACAACTTCATTATTTCAAGGTATACAATTATGTCAAGTCATTGGTTCTCTCATGGAACCCAAACCCAAACTATTAGCATACCAGAATGTGGTACTCAATCCAATGTTTATGTCGGAACGTGGCAACCGATCAAAGTTAGTGTGTCAGAACGCAACACCCTATCCATTCAACAAGCCATAATCACAATCACAAAGTACGTTCTCATAATCATACAATCAAATCATGATTCATGGCATTCATAATTCATATATCCTCATTTACAATTAATGTGATCAATAATGCAACATTCGCATACATACAAGTATCATATTGAAGCAAGAACAAACAAAACTATTCATTGATGTATATCATATAAACATTAACTCGACCATACCCAGCCCTAGTTCAGTATCTAAGGCTTCTTCCTATGATTTAATCATCTTTTGTTCGGTGCACGATGGCCTACGCATGAATACTACCATTGATCATCATCATACTACGCAGTGGGCACATATTTATAACTACTCAATTAATAAAACCTAGCCTACCTGGTTACCAAGCAGCTGCACAAAGTTTTGGTCTTCGATTCTAATTTTCGGGACTCGTGACGGTGGTCTTGACCGGAAATCCGCAATCCATCGACATCCTTACACTAGAAATCTCTCTCTCCATCTCAACTTTTTGGGGGTTTCTAGGGTGTTTTATGACTAATTTAGGTATTTTAGGAAGAAGGAGAAAATAAGAATTCACATTATTTACATTCTGTCTCGCCTATCCCCCCTAGCGACTACTTGCCCCGCTGTGGCGCTGCCGCCCTAGTGGCATCTGTCCTGCCCTGGCGGGACAGTGGCATAGAATTTGCCGAATTTTTTGCTTTTTTCCAAATAACGATGGTTCGGGTCGTTACAACTTGAAAATAACATAATTAACGATATATTTGACTACTCCTTTGTCCTTATTTGTGATATTAATATCATGTAAAACATTTACCTATTAGGACATAGGACAAAAAGACTTAAATGTAATAGGTCATCGTATATATTTTAAAAATATAGTGGCAACAATTCAATCTTGATTCAGCATGGTGGAATATGGGACGTATCAATCGAAATAAAATACTCATCCTTTAGTACAAAAAATCTGAAGTGAAAATTAACACCTATTAAGTTTTTTAGTATTTAATTTACTTGGAATTAAATTCTTTTTTAAAAGTTGATAATATTTTGTTTGTTTTTAAATAAAAATCTAATTAAGTTGACAAAAAAATGAACATGCTATTTTATTATCAATTTTTTTTCAGATGAAGAAACAAAAGCATGTTTTCAATTTGAAACAAATACATTTTTTTAAAATAAAAATAATTAAATAATTAAACAACAAACTCATAAGAATATAACAAAAAATTTATACTTTGTTAAATACTTAAATTATAAGGTATTTTTTGCAAAAATAATAATTTAATGAATAAAAGACAAAGCTAGAAAATATTATGATATATTCATTTCATAGTCAATATACAAATTTACCCACTTTTCCTTCTTTCTAATATTGCATAAAGCAATTAATCAAGCAAGTCACAGTTTTACTCATCAAGTAACTAGATAACCAGATGAAAATAAAACTGACACAATTCATCAAAATAAAAAACTTTGGAAATTCAACTTTAATTCTTCCTTCTCTTTACAAATGTAAGAAAACATACTAGAGCCTAATTAACATAACTTTATGCTAATAAATTAAAGATTGCTTCTTAGGTAATATCCATCCTTAGTAATAACACCAACAAGGGTCACAAAGAACATTCTCATGGACTGGAGATTTTATCAGGTCAGGGATAATAGTAGAAAACGGGCCTTCTAATGTATTGAACTAGCACAAATCGATTCATGAAAGGATGAAAAATAACCGGCACATTTCTATCACCATGTAAATTAGCTTGTGGGTGAAAGAAGTGAGATCGAAGTATTGGAGGGTGATACAATGACTAACTATTCATTCGATGAAAATTCCTAAAACATCCACAATTAGCACAAATATATTCTTCTTTAGTTCCATCATCACCCTTCTTCACAAATTCACGACATCCATCAACCGAATAATCACCAAAATTAGTAGGATGATTTTTTAGGCTTATACTATATTTTATCATCATATCACCACTTGGATTTGAGGTTGAATTGTTTGCCATGTGCTTGATTATTATTATTTTTTGCTAAAGACTTATGAATGAAAATTTTGTTTTGCTTTTTTTTGTTTTGCGTTTAAGCTCTCTTAAATAATGTGTGTAACAAACTTCATTAATTGCTTGTTTGACATAAATATAATCATGATATTATCCATAGTAGAGGTGAATTTATTTTAGTAATTTTGCATTAATACTATCCGTACAAAACGTTTGAAAAGATATATATAGATAAGAATGATTTAAATAAGTCT